>CAOKZL010003143.1:27500-121186 GCA_948472985.1 Iguana delicatissima
TTTAGCTGCCGCATCACACTGCTGACTCATGTTCAGCTACTAAGACTCCTAGATCCCTTTTCATAGGTACCATATTTCATATAATCGTAGAATCGTAGAGGTGGAAGAGACCCCAGGGGCCATCGAGTCCAATCCTCTGCTATGCAGGAACACCCATCAAAGCATTCCCAAGAGATGGCCATCCAGCCTCTGCTTAAAGACCTCCAAAGAAGGAGGAGACCCCACCACACTCCGAGGCAGCAGATTCCACTGCCGGACAGCTCTGACAGTCAGGAAGTTCTTCCTGAGGTTCAGGTGGAATCTCCTTTCCTGCAGCTTGAATCCATTGCTCCTTGTCCTGGTCTCCGGAGCAGCAGAAAACAAGCTTGCTCCATCTTCAACATGGCATCCCTTCAGATATTTAAACATGGCTATCATGTCCTCTCTTAACCTTCTCTTCTGCAGACTAACATCCCCAGCTCCCTCAGCCGTTCTTCATAGGGCTTCAGGGCTTCCAGACCCTTCACCATTTTGGTCACACTCCTCTGGACACATTCCAGCTTGTCCACATCCTTTTTGAATTGAGGTGCCCAGAATTGGACACAGGATTCCAAGTGAGGCCTAACCAATGCAGAATAGAATGACACCATTCCCTCCCTCGATCTAGACACCAGAGTCCTATTGATCCAACCAAGAATCGCATTGGCTTTCTTGGCCGCCGCGTCACACTGCTGACTGATTTGTTACCTTAATTTTGATATCTTATATTTGATCTTCATACTGAAGATGGAGCAAGCTTGTTTCTTGCTGCTCCAGAGACTAGGACACTGTGGAGCAATGGCTTCAAAGTTCAGGAAAAGAGATTCCACCTAAACATTGGGAAGAACTTCCTGATGGGAAGAGCAGTTAGACAATGAAATGTGCTGCTGTCTCCGTGGAGTATGGTGGAGTCTCCTCCTTCTTTGGAGATTTTTAAAGAAAGGTTGGGAGATTTTTAAAGAAAGGGAGTGCTTTCTTGGTGTCTTCTTGCATGGAAGAAAGGGGTTGGACTTGATGGCCCTTGGGGTGTCCTCCAGCTCTGTGATTCTATGATCTACTCCATGTAGCATGATATAGCTTTACTTTGGGGAATGTCCTCTAGTTCTTTTGAATACCCCTGGGTGGAAACACTTCCAGACGTATGATGCTTTTGCATTGAAATCCGGAAGAATGTCCACATACTTCCCAGACCTGGCTATTGGGGGCATTTTTTGGAAAGAGAAAATCGTACGGAGAAACTTTCCAAAGCGATGATCAGCGGTGAGAGGTCGTGGAGCAGCAGGTCTTCTTTTCTCTCTCTCTCTCAATCTCCCTTAGCAGCATGTGTGAATATTCCTTTTAGGACCACATTTGGGAGAAACAAGCACTCGGCATATGAAATTATAGCTCCCGCAGCATGAAATCGAAGGCAGCGCTCAGAGGTGAAATGAAATCTA
The DNA here is from genome assembly GCA_948472985.1 of Iguana delicatissima. Lineage (NCBI taxonomy): Eukaryota > Metazoa > Chordata > Lepidosauria > Squamata > Iguanidae > Iguana > Iguana delicatissima. Next base: position 28,955 of record CAOKZL010003143.1, read on the forward strand.
ATTGCTACAATCAGTTTAATTCTGCTCTCTGTCACCCTCTCTCTCTTTTTCTTTATGAATGGCTCCCGTCAAACTGCAGCTAATGAGCTCCGGCGTGTTTCACCTGAACAGCCATTCGGGTTCTCCGCTGCCTTTCCTCATCCTAATTCCTCCCATTTTTGTAAAAAATTGTGTGTTTTTTTTGTTTTCTTTTACTCTCTTTCCAGCTAATCTTTCAGCAGTCTTCCCCTTCACCCTCTTTGGGTTGCATTGTTCCGTGCCTTGAATTCTTTTCCGAATTGTGGTGAACCTCGGATAGAGTTTTCTAGGGCTGAGAGTGTGTGACACACCCAAGGTGACCCGGTGGGTGTCCATGTCCGAGCAGAGAATTGAAACCTGGTCTCTAGGGTTGTAGTCAAACTGTCAAACCACTACACAATGAAGGCTCGGACGACATCTCCCAAAATCCCCGGTGATGATGTTGGCTGGGGAGTTCTGGTCATTGTAGTCTATCTGTATTTACCCAACTATCTATCAGTCTATCCATGTATCTGTCTACATTCAGTGGTTCTCAACCTGTGGGTCCCCAGATGTTTTTTGGACTTCAACTCCCAGAAGCCCTGAGCATTGACCATAGTGGCTGGGGCTTCTGGGAGCTGAAGTCCAAAAACATCTAGGGACCCACAGGTTGAGAACCACTGCTACATCCACAGTGACCCCTCCGCATTCACAAGGGTTTGGGGTGCAGAACCCTTGCAAAAGTGGAAAAACCGTGAATACCCCCCCCCCCGTGATCTTGCTTCCTTCACCTGTGTGCTTTCGACCTGGGACTTTGATGCTTTGCTCAGATTGTCGGTTTGGCTTTTGGGCTATTCCCTTTCTGGACTGCTGTGTTTCTCAAAGAATATACTTCAGCCCCGAGGCTGTTTTACAGAGCTGCCGTTATCTCGCTCGTTAGGCAGGAGAGAAGCCTTGATGTGGAGCAAAGCCCGGGACAAACAGCTGAGTGCTGAGTTCTGGTGTTCTAGCTACTTCCAGTTGCCACCTTGAGAAGGAGGTTCCTCCCTGAAGGGAGGGGTAGGAGGAAAGAGAGGACCTGACCAATCAGCAGCCCTTACAAAGCAGAATGTGCAGCAGAATGGAGTACGTAGCTATTTCCTTGCCTCTGGGGGGGATGCAAGGTAAAGAGCTTATGTACTCCTCAGATGGAGAACACTAAGAGTGCTGAGTTCTGGTGTTCTAGCTACTTCCAGTTGCCATCTTGAGAAAGGAGGTTCCTCCCTGAAGGGAGGGGTAGGAGGAAAGAGAGGACCTGACCAATCAGCAGCCGGTACAAAGCAGAATGTGCAGCAGAATGGACTACGTAGCTATTTCCTTGCCTCTGGGGGGTGGATGCAAGGTAAGGAGCTTATGTACTCCTCAGATGGAGAACAGTAAGAGTGCTGAGTTCTGGTGTTCTAGCTACTTCCAGGTGCCAACTTGAGAAAGGAGGTTCCTCCCTGAAGGGAGGGGTAGGAGGAAAGAGAGGACCTGACCAATCAGCAGCCGGTACAAAGCAGAATGGGCAGCAGAATGGACTACGTAGCTATTTCCTTGCCTCTGGGGAGGGGATGCAAGGTAACGAGCTTATGTACTCCTCAGATGGAGAACAGTAAGAGTGCTGAGTTCTGGTGTTCTAGCTACTTCCAGTTGCCATCTTGAGAAAGGTGGTTCCTCCCTGAAGGGAGGGGTAGGAGGAAAGAGAGGACCTGACCAATCAGCAGCCGGTACAAAGCAGAATGGGCAGCAGAATGGACTAGGTAGCTATCGCCTCTGGGGGGTGGATGCAAGGTAAGGAGCTTATGTACTCCTCAGATGGAGAACAGTAAGAGTGCTGAGTTCTGGTGTTCTAGCTACTTCCAGTTGCCATCTTGAGAAGGAGATTCCTCCCTGAAGGGAGGGGTAGGAGGAAAGAGGGGACCTGACCAAGCAGCAGCCGGTACAAAGCAGAATGGGCAGCCCTGTGGTAGAGAGGACACGCCTCCAATAGTGAGGGCAGGGGCTTCGCTCAACCAAAAGGAAAAGAACATCCATTTAAAGCACAAACCTTGGAAGCCTGGGGTGAGAATGCAAGGGAATGTGGGGAGGAAAAAGTGGGCGGGGGGAGCAAGCACATGCCTCACGGATAATCAAATTCAGGTCAAACCCACAAATGTGGAGTGAGGACTGTATATCAGTCTGTCTTGTTTGTCATTGTGTGTATTCAAGTCGTTTCCAACTTATGGTGAACCTGCCGTGGGGTTTTCCGGGGCCTGAGGGCATGTGACACGCCCAGTGGGTGTCCATGGCTGAACTGGGAATCGAACCGTGGTCTCCAGGGTTGTAGTCCGAAGCTCAGACCACTACACCATTTTTGTAAATGGCCTCGTGTCTGTGCGAAACTCAATTAAATAGTTTTGCAATGTCCGTGTTCACCAAGGGGCTGGTGTGACGTTACAACATGCGGGTGTCCATGGGGCAGTGGCCGCCCATGGGGACCCTTCCATGGATTTTGCTTGGCAAGATTTTTTCAGAGGCAAGAGTTGTTTGCCTTGGCCTTCCTCCGAGGCTGAGAGAAAAGTCACCTCATGGATCTCCACGGCTGAGCAGAGATTCGAACGTGGTCCACGGTCCAACACTCCAGCACTACGCCACAGTGATTCTGAACAGAGGTAGATGTTGCTTGTTGAATGAATATTGCCCAGTCTCTTCTGCAAGAGAACCTGGAAAGACCAGATCCCGTTTAATCTTGGAAGCTAAGCAGGGTCAGCCCTGGTTAGAACTTGAATGGGAGACCGCCGATGAATACCAGGTGCTGTAGGCTCTATTTCAGAGGAAGGAACTGGCAAAGCCATCTTCAGGCTTTCCTACCTGAGAAAACCCTAGGAAATTTGTGGGGTCATCATAAGTTGGTAGGCAACTTGAAGGCACGTACAGACAAAGGCACCGAATCCCATCTAATCTTGGAAGTTAGTAGGGTCAGCCCTGGTTATTACTTGGATGGGAGACTGCCAATGATTTCCAGGTGCTGTAGGTTGTATTTCAGAGGAAGGAGCTGGCAAAACCATCTCTGAGGATTCCCAACCTCAGAGAACCCTATGAGAAATTCATGGAGGTCACCATAAGGAGACATATATCTTGAGTGTTTAGGGTCTATGTACCCTACACAGCCTCTCCTAGGGTTTTCTCAGCAAGAATGGTCTTTAATTACTTTTAACTTTTTTTAAATTGCTTCTTACCTTCGTAATTGCATTTTATCTCCTTGAGTGTAGCTTTAAAATGTTATGAAGAATAATAATAGGGAGCTGGAGATGCTGGAAAAGAGAAGGTTCAGAGAAAGCAACACGGTAGCCATGTTTAAGTATTTGTCATACGGGGGATGGAGCAAGCCTGTTTGCTGCTGCTCCAGAGACTAGGACACGGTGCAATGGATTGAAACTCCAGGGAAAAAGAGATTCCACCTAAGTGTCAGGAAGAACTTGCTGGTGATAAGAGCAGTTCAAGAGTGGAATATGCTGCTGCCTCCATGGAGTGTGGTGGAGTCTCCTCCTTTGGAAATTTTGGAAAAGGGGTTGAATGGCCGTCTGTCTAAGGGAATGTTTTGGTGTCTTTCTGCACAGCAGAAGGAGATTGGACGAGATGCCCTTGGGGCCTCTTCCGAGCCTAAGATTCCGTGATTCTACAAATAGTTTAGTTCCATTTTTGTGTGCTTATAGCTATATTGCTCCTTTTTAACATTTCAAGCTTCCCTGAGTCTCAGTTTTGGGTGGAAGGAGGGATGGAAAGAAGACGAAAGAGGAGGAAGAAGAGGAGGAGGAGAGAAAGAGGAAAAGTCTAGTAATCTGTGATTGTGATTATTAGCAATTCTAGTAAACTCAGTGTTTTCAGTTTTGTAATGGTAGAGCAAGATATGGGATACTGATGAATTTTTTTCTTTTGAATTTGCATGCTCCTGTGTTTTATTTAGTTAGAGTAAATAGGATGTGTGTTCAGTATAATTAGTCTTTCAGTAACCGGTCTTCCCATTTTGTCTTAGTTTTAATTTAGCTCAATTTAATCTACTTTTAATTTTATTTATACGTGTGTATTGTTTAAGTGTAGTCTGTTTCCTTTTTTGGGTCTCCTTTTTTCTTTTTCTGTAGTTATGAATTGGAAGATAGTGCAAGATAGTGGTTAGAGCACTGGACTATGGCACGGCGGACCGGGGAAATTCACTGGGGGGGATCTTGGGCAAGTCACACTCTCTCAGCCTGAGAGGAAGGCAAGGCCAAACACCCTCTGAGGAAATCTTGCTAAGAAAATCCCACCCCTTAAGGTCAACATAAATCAGGAAAGACAACAATAAAAACAGATTGCCTTACTGATTTTGTGTGCCTTCAAGTCCCTTCCAATTCATGGCAACTCAATAGCAATCCTATCTTGGGGTTTTCTGCGGGCTGAGAGTGTGTCACACGCCCAAGGTCACCCAGCGGGTTTCCATGGCCAATCAGGGAATTCGAAACCTGGTTTCCAGGGCCGTAGTTCAATGCTCAAACCACTATACCACACTACCTCTTATGGTCTTGATAATTGTCCAATCATCTTTGTCCAGTTGTGTCTCCTGGAGAGGAAACATGTCTCCTTAAATCTCATTTTCTCCCCGTTTCTCCCTCTTTCCCCTTCTAGTTGGGCGGAAACAATTCATGAAATTTGAGTCGGCCAACAACGCAGCCGAGGTCCTGGGCTGTGAGTACGAGGAGCTCACCACGGCCGTCTTCAAGCACCACCTCCGACGGATCATCGAGCAAGCCACGGCCGGGGGACACCTTGGCCAAGAGGAGGATCCATCTGACGGTAATATCCACGGCTGGTTTAACACCCTTGTTTGTTGATGTGCGTCTTAAGTCTTCTCCAACTTATGGCAACCCTAAAGTGAACCTATTGTGGGGTTTTCTGGGGCTGAGATTGTGTGACCCAATGGATTTCCATGGGTGAGCCGGGAATTGAACCCTGTTCTCCAACATTCAAACCGTGCTATCTTGCCAGCCTACCTTGATCTTAATCCCAAGGCAGCCCAGGACATGAATTAAAGCTAAAATCACAATCCTGGTTGCCTCGCAAAGGGCAGAGGGTCGTGGTCCCCCTTCCCCTATCCAGCATTTCTGCTTTGCAACTTTCCAAGAGTGATACTGCTTCAGTTAGGGCTATCTGAAGACCTGTTCTCATATATAGAATCATAGAATCATAGAGTTATAGAGTTGGAAGAGACCCCAGGGGCCATCGAGTCCAACCCCCTGCTGTGCAGGAAGAACCCATCAAAGCATTCCCAACAGATGATCATCCAGCCTCTGCTTAAAAGCCTCCAAAGAAGGAGGAGACTCCACCACACTCCATATTCCACTGCCGGACAGCTCTGACCATCAGGAAGTTCTTCCTGAGGTTCAGGTGGAATCTCCTTTCCTGCAGCTTGAATCCATTGCTCCTTGTCCTGGTCTCTGGAGCAGCAGAAAACAAGCTTGCTCCATCTTCAACATGACATCCCTTGAAATATTTAAACGTGGCTCTCATGTCCCCTCTTAAGCTTCTCTTCTGCAGACTGAGCATCCCCAGCTCCCTAAGCCATTCCTCATAGGGCTTCATGGCTTCCAGACCCTCCACCATTTTGGTCGCCATCCTCTGGACACCTTCCAGCTTGTCAACATCCTTCTTGAATTGAAGTGCCCAGAACTGGACACAGGATTCCAGATGAGGCCTAACCAATGCAGAATAGAGTGGTACCATTACCTCCCTCGATGACAATATGAACCTGCTCGTGTCTAGAGATCTTCTGAAGAAGGCCTTCTCTCTGTCCCACCACCCTCAGAGGAACATCTAGGGGGAATACAGCAGACAGGGTCTTCTCATTGGCTGCTCCCATACTCTGGAACTCCCTTCCCACAGATGTTAGACTGGCCTCCTCCACGGTGTTCTTCCAGAGGCAAGCAAAGATCCTATTTTCCCTATCTGAACTTGCACGTAACTTGAGATCTTCTGAGGAGGCCCTTCTCTCTGTCCCACCACTCTCAAAGGAACATCTAGTAGGAACAGAGCAGATAGGGTCTTCTCAATGGCTGCTCCCAGGCTCTGGAAGTCCTCCCTAAGAAAAGCTAGTCTGGCCTCCTTCATGGTGTTCTTCCAGAAGCAGACAAAGGCTGTGTCTCCCTCATATAAGCCTGTCCATGTCTGGAGATCTTCTGAGGAGATCCTTTATCTTCCTGTCCCACCACCTTCATTGACATAGAGACAGGGGCTTCTCAGTGCCTGCTCCGAGGGTCTAGAAATCCCTTCCTAGAAAAGCTAGACTTCTCACCCTCCATTACATACTTCCAGAGGTAGGTAAAGACTCCCTGCCCCTTTCTTGAGATCTTCTGGGCAGGTTCTTTTCATGAGAGTCCCACCACCTTCATGAGAACATTTGGTAGGAACACAGGTCTCTTCAGTGGCTGCTCCCAGTCTCTGGGACTGTCATCCTAAAGAGGTGACCTCCTTACTATTCTTCTCTAGGGGATTTGGAAGACAACATTTTCCTTATTCTATTTTTGGAGATCTTCTGAGGAGGTCTTCTTCTGTCCCACCATCTTCAGAGGAACGTCTAGTGGGAACGCAAGAGACAGAGCTTCTCCCAGGCTGCATGGAACTCCCCCTCCCTAGAGACTAGCCCCTTTTGTGAGGTGGAAAATCCCATGTTCTCCTCCACCTGAGCCTGCTCGTGTCTTGAGATCTTCTGGGAAGCCCTTCTGTCTGTCCCGCCACCCCCATAGGGACATCAGGTGGGAACATAGGAGAGAATAGGGATTTCTCAATGGCTGCTCCCAGGTTCTCTGGAACTCTCAGGCCCTTCCTAGAAAGAATAGACGGGAGGGCAGGTGGTCTGAAGGACTCTCCAGGTTATCTGAAGGACCATATTCTCCCCCATGTGGAGCTGCCCATGTGTTGAGATCTTCTGAGGACACCCTCCTCTGACTCACTCCACTCTCAAAGGGACATCTGGTGGGAACACGGGAGAGACAGGGCTGTTCCCAGGCTTGGGAATTCCCTTCCAAGAGAGGCTAGACTGAAGCTCACCTTAATATACTTCCATGGACAGGTGAAGATGAAATGGACAGATATAAGATGTGTGACACCTGGCTTGACCACAGAACATGTGAAAGGGGTCTAGGAGTCTTAGTTGACCACAAGCTGAACGTGAGCCAGCAGTGTGATGCAGCAGCTAAAAAAACCAAAGCAATTCTGGGCTGCATCAATAGGAGTATGGTGTTTAGATCAAGGGAGGTCATGGTGCCCCTCTATTCTGCTTTGGTCAGACACCACCTGGAGGAATCCTGTGTCCAGTTCTGGGCACCGCAGTGCAGGAAGGAGATGGACAACCTGGAGGGTGCCCAGAGGAGGGCAACCAAAATGGTAGAAGGTTCAGGAACCATGAAGATCTCTGAAGAGCTGCTGAGGGAGCTAGGGATGTTTAACCTGGAGAAGAGAAGGTTAAGAGTTGACACGACAGCCATGTTTAAAGATTTGAAGGGATGTCTTGTGAACGATGGAGCAAGCCTGTTTTCTGCTGCTCCAGAGACTAGGACATGGAGCAATGGCTTCAAACTGCAGGAAAGGCGATTCCACCTAAACATTTGGAAGAACTTCCTGATGGTAAGAGCGGCTGGACAGTGGAATCTTCTGCTGCCTTAATGGAATGTGGTGGGGTCTCCTCCTCCTTTGGAGGTTTTTAAAGAGAGGTTAGAAGATGATCGTCTGTCCAAGGGAGGGCTTGGACAGTGTCTTCCTTCATGGAAGAAGGGGGTTGGACTGGATGGCCTCTTGAGGTCTCTTCCAGTTCTATGATTCTATGATTCTAACACTTTTCAGTCTAGTTTCGGCAGGCCCTGCGGGTACTCGATTGTTCAGGGAGGATGGGCCTTCCACAGTGTCCTGCAGAGCTTGTAATTACTGTTTCCCCCCTCTAAAAAACCATGCTTTTATCCGCCTTCAGTTCTACTCACGGTTTAATTGCATTTTTAAATTTTGTATACTATGAATTCCTTCAGCCGTATCTATTTTAACGTTTCTAAGCTGTCTTGAGTCTTGGAACGGGCCAAAAGATGGAAACGACGATGTCCCCAAAACCTGGCAGTCTGAAGCGGGTTTCCCTTTCTTGGCCAGTAATTGTGGCGCTTCTTAGAAGCCTGTCCTTCTTGCAATATATTTTCCCCTTTCTTCTCCTGGGGAGGAAAAAAGGACCCCTCTTTGTCCCAGGTGCACCCGAGAGAGAATTGCAAAAGAGAGAGAGATTGAAACAAGAATAATAATAATAATAATAATAATAATAATAATAATAATAATAATAATAATAATAGTAATAATAGTAGTAGTAGTAGTAGTAGTAGTAGTACTAGAATTCTTTTTGCTCCCCAACCCTTTCCAGAAAGCAACCTGGGCATTTTGCAACCCTCTCTTTGCAAACAGCCGTTTGAATTGTGCCTACCGGGTGTAACAAAGCGGTTTTAAAAAAGTTGGCGGGGAAATATGCGTGCATCTCGAAAAAAGCAACGTCGATCAAGACATTAGCAGCCTGCTGAGGTCTCGGGGTCGACAAGTTGTTCTCTGCCGGGTACCCGGCGGCTTCTTCCGTGGCAAAATCCCTCTCCAAAATCTCTCCTTCGCCTCCTCACCTGCCACTTTCTGCCTCTGCTCCTTGCTTCCCTGCGGCACGGCTGGGTCACGACTGGCATTTTGCAACCGAAATGTGCCAAAAGGAACAGCCCGGGAGCTGCCCGGTGGTGGGTTGCCCCAGCGACGGGGTCCGGTACCGGGTGATGCAGAGCGAGTTTGCCTTCTGTCATGACACAGAATCATAGAATCCTAGAGTTGGGAGAGACCCCGGGGGCCATCCAGTCCAACCCCCTGCAATGCAGGAACACCCATCAAAGCATTCCCAGCGGGTGGCCATCCAGCCTTTGCTCAGAAACCTCCAAAGGAGGTGGTGGACTTGTGAGAAAGCGCAAAATTTTTGGAAGAGGGTTCATAGAAAGATGACAACTATACTGCAGATTAATTTACCGCTTATGCCGGAACTGTTTTTGCTAAACATGACACGTAGAATAGAGAAAGAAGTAAATAGAATCATAGAATCATAGAAATGTAGAGTTGGAAGGGACCCCAGGGGCCATCCAGTCCAACCCCCTGCTATGCGGGAACACCCTCCAAGCACTCCCTTGGACAGATGGCCATCCAGCCTCTGCTTAAAAACCTGCAACAAAGGAGACTCCACCACACTCCGAGGCTGCAGATTCCACTGCCAGACAGCCCTGACCGTCAGGAAGTTCTTCCTGAGGTTCAGGTGGAACCTCCTTTCCTGCAGCTTGAATCCATTGCTCCTTGTCCTGGTCTCTGGAGCAGCAGAAAACAAGCCCTCTCCTTCCTCTACATGGCATCCCTTCAAATATTTAAACATGGCTATCGTGTCCCCTCTCAACCTTCTCTTCTGCAGACTAAACATACCCGGCTCTCTAAGTCTATCCTCATAGGGCTTCATGGCTTCCAGGCCCCTCACCATTTTGGTCGCCCTCCTCTGGACTTGCTCCAGCTTGACTGTGTCCTTCTTGAACCGGGGTGCCCAGAACTGGACACAGGATTCAAGATGAGGTCTAACCAAGGCAGAGTAGAGTGGTAAAAGTACCTCCCTCGATCTGGACACCATACTCCTGTTGATGCAGCCGAGAATCGCATTGGCTTTCTTGGCTGCCGCATCACACAGCTGGCTCATGTTCAGCTTGTGGTCTATGAAGACTCCCAGATCCCTTTCGCACGTCCTGCTATCCAGCCACGGGTCCCCCATCCTATATTTCTGTATTCCATTTTTTCTACCTAAGTGTAGGACCTTACACTTCTCTCTGTTGAATCTCATTTTGTTAGCCGTGGCCCAGCTCTCCACTCTGTCCAGGTCATTTGGAATTTTGATCCCGTCCTCTGGCGTATTAGCAACCCCTCCCCATTGGGTGTCCTCTGCAAATCTGATGAGCATGCCCTCTATTCCTTCATCCAAGGAATAGAGGGCATGCTCATCAAATTTGCAGACGAAAATATTGGCGGGTTATTCTCTACATGATTACAGCAGCGAGGCTGCTTTTCGTGCCGAGATGGAAGAATAATGACACACCTCGAGGAGTCGAATGGTTGTTAAAAGTCACTGAGATGAAGAATATGGATAAGTTAACTGGGATTATTCAGGGAGGAATGCAAGGAAATATCGAGGAAAGATGGAGAAAGGTCGGGGAATATTTAGATTTAGAAGAGAGTACGGACGAGGGATGGAATGAGAGGGACTCCAGGAACTTAAGGACGCAGACAAAGAAGGCATAAGGACTTTAAAAATAAAGATAAAATATGGAACGAAAGTCGACTAAGGCAAGGAAAGTCTTGTATAAATGTAAGCAAGGGGTTAAACAGCAGGATATGAAAGACTGGTCTAGGTATTGGAGTTGCATATTCGGTGAACCCTAGTAAGGATGGTAAAGAAGAGAAACGTCTTAAAAATAAGAGAAGAAGTGGAGGCAGGTGAACCTAGGAAGTGAAAATTAGAAGAGTATGAAAGAATGAAAGAAAGGACTGATAGGTAGGTCTGAAGAGTTATTAAGGAGGGCACGACAGTTTGTAATTTGAGTGATGTTTAAACGGTATATATGGGTAATATGCAATATGACGGTGGAAACTGTAAATAAGAGACCGTGGGTCTGTGTGGGGGGCCAGTGCGTGGTTTTATTTGCTGGATAAAAAATAATAATAATAAAAGGAACCTCCAAAGAAGGAGGAGACCCCACCACACTCCATGGACGCAGGAGCAGATTCCACTGCCGGGCAGCTCTGGCCATCAGGAAGTTCTTCCTGAGATTCAAGTGGAATCCCTTTTCCTGCAGCTGGAAGCCATTGCTCCTTGTCCTGGTCTGTGGAGCAGCAGCAAACAAGCTTGCTCCATGACATCCCTTCAAATATTTAAACATGGCTCTCATGTCCCCTCTTCACCTTCTCTTCTGCAGACTAAACATCTCCAGCTCCTTAAGGTGCTCCTCATGGGGCTTCATGGCTTCCAGACCCTCCACCATTTTGGTCACCCTCCTCTGGACACCTTCCAGCTTGTCCATCTCCTTCTTGAATTGAGGTGCCCAGAACTGGACACAGGATTATTCCAGATGAGGCCTCACCAATGCAGAATAGAGTGTCCTAGATAACTTATAGAATTTATGATGAATCATAGAAACATAGAGTTGGAAGAGACCACCGTGGCTCTCCAGTCTAACCCCCTTCTGCCATGCCAGAGGACACCATCCATGCCCTCCCTTGGACAGCGGGCCACCCAGTCTCTGCTTAAAAACCTCCAAAGAAGGAGGAGACTCCACCACGCGCCATTGAAGCAACACCAGATTCCATGGCCATACAGCTCTGACTGTCAGGAAGTTCTTCCTACAAGCTGGACATGTCCAGAGGAGGGCGACCAAAATGGTGAAGGGTCTTGGAAGCCATGATGCCCAAGAAAAGTGGCTGAGGGAGCTGGGGATGTTTAGTCTGCAGAAGAGAAGGTGAAGAGGGGACAGGAGAGCCATGTTTGAATATTTGAAGGGATGCCATGTAGAGGAAAGAGTGGGCTTGTTTTCTGCTGCTCCAGAGACCAGGACAAGGAGCAATGGATTCAAGCTGCAGGAAAGGGGATTCCACCTGAAGCTCTGGAAGAACTTCCTGACGGTCAGGGCTGTCCGGCAGTGGAATCTGCTGCCTCGGAGTGTGGTTGAGTCTCCTTCTTTGGAGGTTTCTGAGCAAAGGCTGGATGGCCATCTGTTGGGAATGCTTTGATGGGTGCTCTTGCATAGCAGGGAGTTGGACTGGATGGCCCCTGGGGTCTCTTCCGACTCTAGGACTCTGTGATTCTATGGTTTGGGTGGAATCTCTTTTCCTGTAGTTTGACTCCATTGCTCCGTGTCCTCATTTCTGGGGCAGCCGAGAACAAGCTGGCTCCATCTTCAACATGGCATCCCTCCAAATATTTAAACATGGGTGTCATGTCTCCTCTTAACCTCCTCTTTGTCAGGCTAAACGTGCCCAGCTCCCTAACCCTGTCCTCATAGGGCTTTGTGGCTTCCAGACCCTTCACCATTTTGTTCGCCCACCTCTGGACACGTTCCAGCTTGTCCGTATCCTTTCTGAACTGTGGTGCCCAGAACAGGACACAGGATTCCAGGTGAGGTCTAACCAAAGCAGAAGAAAATGGTATTATTACTTCCCTTGATCTCAACACTATATTCCCTTTGATGCAGCCCAGAATTGCATTGGCTTTTTTAGCTGCTGTATCACACTCCTGGCTCAAGTTCTGCTTGTGGTCCCCCAAGACTCCCGGATCCCTTTCACATGTACTGCTATCCAGCCACATGTCCCGCATCCTATATTTGTGCATTTTTTCTGCCTAAGTGTAGGACCTTACGTTTCTCTTTGTTGAAATTTATTTTGTTAGCTTTCCTTGGCAAGGCTCCTTCAGAGGGTGTATGGCATTGCTGTGTGTGATGTCCTGGATAACTTGCAATCCACAAACTTCACTCAGGGTTAAACAGCAGTGTTTATTTGTTGCAAAGGAAGCAACGCAGCACACTTCATCCAAAATTGCTGAGACCAAAGCATGCAAGGTGGCTACAGGTTTTATACCTTTCCATGCAAATTTAGGCACACGAAGGCATAATTGGAGAGCATCATCAATCTAATATCACTCATCCCAGATGTTTCCCAGACTCACAATTGTTTATATATCTTTCATCCTCGAGGCAGAGACATGTTCCTACATTCTTATCCTTGAGTATTGCCAATTCTCATAACACCTCTTCTATACTTTTGTTTCCCTCCTCTGACCTTCCCATATATTATAGCAGTGAACAATAAAGCAATTAACCATTTGATCCGTTGAAATATACAAATTAGCTTCAAGCAGACGCACAGTTGCAATCAACAATTGTCATTCAAGACTTTGTAGTGCTCTGTCTTACTCTAGGAATCCCTGACCCAATCTGTTCTAATACGTATCCACCAAATACCTTGTGAAAGGAACCAAACGTCCTGACGCCGTCCTCTGAGGCTGAGAGAGTGTGACTTGCCACTTTCCACGGCTGAGTGGACACTCTGCAACCTTTGCCTCCAGAGTCCATAGTCCAGTGCCCCAAACTACGAGCCACAACGTCTTCTAAGTTCTTCCCGGGTTTTCTTGGCTAGAAGAGATTTTCCATTGGCTTCCCCCAAGGCTGAGAAAGTGTGACTGGCTCAACGCTACCCACTGGATTTCTGTGGCTGAGTGAAGTTTCAAATCCCGGTCTCTCACTCAAATTACTACAGCGCACTGCCTCTTCTAGGTTTTTCTTAGCCAGATTCTGCAGGGGAAGAACTTTCCACCATTGCCGTCCCCTGAGGCTGAGAGAGTAGGACTTGCCCACGGTCACTTCCTGGGTTTCTAAGGCCAGGCAGGGATTTGAACCTTGGTCTCCTGCGGATCCTAGTCCAGTATTCAAAGCCAGTACACTACCCTAGCTCTGTAAAAGTGACTTCTGGGTTTTCTTGGCCACATTTCTTCTTAATTGCTTTCCTCTGGGGCTGAGAGAATGTGGCCCACCCAGGCTCATCCAGTGGGTTTCCATCTCCAAAAAAGTAGAGTTCACTGCCCTCTCCACTCTCAAAGAACTCCATCCATCCATCCATCCATCCATCCATCCATCCATCCATCCGTCCGTCCGTCCGTCTGTCTGTCTATCCATCCATGCATCCATCCATCCATGCATCCATCCATCCATCCATCCATCCATCCATCCATCCATCCATCCATCCATCCATGCATCCATCCATGCATCCATCCATGCATCCATCCATCCATCCATCCATCCATCCGTCCGTCCATCCATCCATGCGTCCGTCCGTCCGTCTGTCTATCTATCTATCTATCCATCCATGCATCCATCCATCCATGCATCCATCCATCCATCCATGCATCCATCCATCCATCCATGCATCCATCCATCCATGCATCCGTCCATGCATCCGTCCATGCATCCGTCCATCCATCCATCCATCCATCCATCCATCCATCCATCCATCCATCCATCTATCTATCTATCTATCTATCTATCTATCTATCTATCTATCTTCTAATGTTTAGGTGGAATCTCGTTTCTTGTAATCTGAGCCCATTGGTCCATGTTCTAGTCTCTAGAGCAGCGGGAAACAAGCTTGCTCCATCTTCTTCCTTTTCAGATACATCAAGATGGCTGAAGCACCTCACCTCTCAGTTGTCTCTTCACCAAGCTAAACACGCCCAACTCCCAAGCTGTTCCTCATGAGGCTTCCTGGTTTGCAGACCTTTGACCATCTTGGTTGCCTTCTCTGAACGCATTCAGTGGATTCAAATGCCAGGAAAAGAGTTTCCACCTAAACCTTAGGAAGAACTTCCTGGCAGAAAGAGCAGATTGAGAGTGGAATTGGCTGCCTCCATGGAGTGTGGTGGAGTCTCCTCCGTCTTTGGAGGTTTCAAAGAGAGGCTGGGAGGCCATCTGTCCAAGGGAGGGCTTGGATGGGGTCTTCCTGCATAGGAGAAGGGGGTTGGACTGGATGGCCCTTGGGGTCTCTTCCAGCTCTACAGTTCTATGACTTGTCCATAGAACCTCTTCCGACTCTTATGATTCTATGAGACCCCAGGGGCCATCGAGTCCAAGCCTCTTCAGCCGTGCAGGAACCCAAGAGATGGCCATCCAACCTCTGCTTAAAAGCCTCCAAAGGAGGAGGAGACCCCACCACACTCCACAGAGGCAGCAGCAGATTCCACTCTTGAACTGCTCTTAACCATCAGGAAGTTAGGTTTAGGTGGACTCTCTTTTTCCTGAAGTTTGAAGCCATTGCTCCAGCATATCCTAGTCTTTAGAGCAGCAGAAAACAGGCTTGCTCCATCGTCCATATAAATCCCTTCAAATATTTAAACATGGCTATTTTGTCTCCTTCTCTTAACCTTCTCTTCTCCAAGCTAAAGATAGCCAATTCCCTCAGCCATTCCTCAGAGGGCTTCGTGGTTTCCAGGCCTTCAACAATTTTCATTGCCTCTTCTGGACACCTTCCTCCTCATCAATAATCCTTCCTGAATTGTGGTGCCCAGAATGGGACACAGGATTATTCCAGATGGGGTCTGACCAAAGCAGAACAGAGTGGTACTATTACTTCCCTTGACCTAGACACTATACTCCTTTTGATGCAGTCCAGAATCGCATTGGCTTTTTTAGCTGCAGCATCACACTGCTGGCTCATGTTCAGCTTGTGATCTGCCAAGACACCTAAATCCCTTTCACATTTCAAGCCAGGTGTCACCAGTCCTATATCTGTGCATTTCACTCCTTTCTCCCTTCCTCGTATCTTTGTATTTCATTTTTTTTCTGCCTCGAGGTAGCATTTTACATTTTGGAAACAAAATAGGCACATACAAGATCTTTAACCAATGTCAGGTCAGTTTAGATATCAATGGTAGAAAAAAGGAAAAATTGAAAGACCCGTACTTTATTACCAAGAAGCAGTATGGTATAGTGGTTTGAGCGTTTTACTATGACTTTGGAGACCAGTGTTCGATTCTTTTGTCAGCCATGGGAATCCAGTGGGTGGCCTTGAGCGAGTCACACACTCTCAGCCCCAGAAAACAGCATGATAAGTTCACTTTAAGTTGGAGGTGACTTAAGGGCACACAACAACAACTTTATCATCCCCTTTCCACCCTAAATGCAATTAAAGCAATGGATAAGACAAGAAAGAATCCTATTAAACAACATAATTTAGAACAGGTTTAAAAGGCCGTTAAAATACAGCAGTGATAATAATGCAACAATGGTTGGAAGAACTTCTGGAACAAAGAGTTTAGATGCAAAAGGATGAAAAGAAGTTGATCTCCTGAAATGTTTATCCTAACATTATAGGCCAGGATACGGACTGTAAATCCGGACTCCTTTATTATATGAAAAAATTATATTATATTATATTATTTTATATTATATTATATTGTATTGTATTGTATTATATTATATATTTTATATTATATTATATTGTATTGTATAGTATAGTATAGTATAGTATTTTATATTATATATTATATTATATTATATTATATTATATTATATTATATTATATTATATTATATGAAAAAATTGTTTGCTCAAATCCAGAAACAGACTGAAGTAGCAGAAGACTGGATGGTTAAGGTTGCTGGACTGTCCCAAATGGCCAAAGCAATGTGGGTTTTTAAAGGATGAGCCAAATGAAAATTTCTTGAAGGACTGGAAAAAATTCTTTATGGACTTTTTGAGCAATAAGAAATCTAACGATGCAATAATTTGTGGTTACGGTTGCTCGCAATTCTCGTACACTTCTTGGTTTGGATTCGTAATGGTAAAATAATATTTTTCCATCTTATTTCCCCTTTCTCATTACAGTTTGGTTGAGTCAGTAAGTTACTGTCTTTGTGGGTCAGTGTTTATTGTCCTTTTAGTTTATTGCCGTGATAGGTTCTTTTATGGCTGTGTTAAAAATGGCGTGGATGTTATTTTGTGTAAAAATTGATGAATGAATGTATAGTTGTACATAGTTGTTGCCGTGTGCCTTCCAACCGTTTCCAACTCATGGGGGCCATATCATAGGGTTTTCTGAGGCTGAGAGTGTGTGACCAGCCCAAGGTCACCCCTGGTCTCCAAGGTTGTAGCCCGATGCTCAAACCACTACACCAAAATAGCTCTTATTAATTCTACTACCACTATTAATATTTTATTAATATTCAGGAAAAACTATCAAGGTTTTTTTGGGGCTGAGAGTGTGCGACATACTCAAGGTCACCCATGGCCAAGTGGGGAGTCGAACTCGGGTCTCCAGGGTACCACTCTATTCTACACCGTGGCGGCTGGTGGAAAGAGAGATGGGGACAAATTAACTTCATCAGCGGTATACCAAGAAGGCCCTGTTTTCCATCTTCTTATCAAACATGGCTTTGAGGGTTTTTCACCTGAAAGAAAGGTCCTCAAGGACCTTGAAATCTGACCAGGCTTGCATCAAGATACACTTTCCTTTTTTATTGCCGCTTATATCCAGTTTCTACAAGATGGACGTGTGACTTCCCATCCCTGCTGTCCATAGAACCATAGAAATAGTAGAATCTTAGAGCTGGAAGAGACCTGCAATGGCCACCCAGTCCAACCCCATTCTACCATGCAGGAAAACACCACCAAAGCCTCCCTTTGACAGGTGGACGTTCAACCATTCCTTAAAAACCTCCGAAGAAGGAAGAGACTCCACCACACTCCATGGAGGCTGCAGCAGATTCCACTGACCAACTGCTCTTCCCATCAGGAGGTTCTTCCTATGATTTGGGTGGGACCTCTTTTCCTGACATTTGAAGCCATAGCGTGCCAGTGTCTGGAGCAGCAGAAAACAGGCTTGCTCCATCTTCAACATGACATCCCTTCAGATATTTAAACATGGATGTCATGTCCCTTCTTAACCTTCTCTTCTCCGGGCTAAACATCTCCAGCTCCCTCAGCCACTCCTTGTAGGGCTTCATGGCTTTCAGACTCTCCACCATTTTGGTTGCCCTCCTCTGGGCACCTTCCAGCTTCTCCATCTCCTTCCTGAACTGTGGTGCCCAAAACTTGACACAGGATTATTCCAAGTGGGGTCTGATCGGAGCAGCATACAGGGGTACCATCATTTCCCTTGATCTCAACGCTTGACCTCCAGAGGAGGAGGAGACTCCACCACACTCCACTGCAGATTCCACTGTTCAACTTCTCTCATCCTCAGGAGGTCTTGCTGAAGTTTAGATGGAATCTCTTCTCCTGAAGTTTGAAGTCATTGCTTCACAGTGTCCTAGTCTCTGGAGCAGCAGAAAACAGGCTTATGGAAGGGTTCAGTTCCCCACTCAGCCATGGACATCCACTGGGTGAATTTGGCTACACACACTCTCAGCCCCAGAAGACCCCATGGTAGGCTCATCTTAGAGTCACCATAAGTCAGAAATGACTTGAAAGCATATAACGAGAGTTCCGTTGAACGTTAGGAGGAACTTCTTGACTGTGAGGCTGGCTGGGCAATGGAACCAATGACCTCCAGAGGTGGTGGGCTCTTTTCCTTGAGACATCTTCCAGAAAAAAAAAAGCCTGGATGGACAGTTCCGTGCGTCTGGGGATACTATAGCTGGAGATCCCGCATTGAGTGAGAAGTTGGATTGGGTGCACTCTTCTAGCATTCTGCGATTCCAAGGGTGAAACAAATTTAATTCACTCCATTTCTGTCTTTCTCCTCGTAGGTCCCAAGCTGACAGGAGTGGAATGCGTGGAGGGCATGGCGGCCGGACTCTATGAGGAGCTGTTTGCTGCAATCGTGTCGCTAATCAACAGGTAGTTTATTGTGTGAAATTTACATTTATAACCACCTTTCTCCCCGTGACAGCTCAGAGCAGGAATTACAACAAAGAACAGATAAAAATGAGTAAAAAATGAGCGAACATGAGCCAGCAGGGTGACGCGGCAGCCAAGAAAGCCAATGCGATTCTTGGTTGCATCAATAGGAGTATGGTGTCTAGATTGAGGGAGGTGATGGTACCACTCTATTCTGCCTTGGTTAAACCTCATCTCGAATAATCCTTTGTCCAGTTCTGGGCACCTCATTTCCAGAAGGATATTGAGAAGGTGGAGCGTGTCCAGAGGAGGGCGACCAAAATGGTGGAGGGTCTGGAAGCCATGAAGCCCTCTGAGGAGTGGCTGAGGGAGCTGGGGATGTTTAGTCTGCAGAAGAGAAGGTTAAGAGGGGACATGATAGCCATGTTTAAATATTTGAAGGGATGTCATGATGAAGCTGGACCAAGCTTGTTTTCTGCTGCTCCAGAGACTAGGACGAGGAGCAATGGATTCCAGCTGCAGGAAAGGAGATTCCACCTGAACCTCAGGAAGAAATTTCTGACGGTGGTGGAATCTGCTGCTGCCTCCCTGGAGTGTGGTGGAGTCTCCTCCTCCTCTGAAGGTTTTTAAGCAGAGGCTGGATGGCCACCTGTTGGGAATGCTTTGATGGGTGTTTCTGCATAGCAGTGGGTTGGACTGGATGGCCCCTGGGGTCTCTTCCAACTCTACGATTCTAGGATTCTATGAAATAGGTAAGTGAATGAGCTAATAAAGTGTTATTGTTAACGGATTCTCTTTGGGTCACGGAAATTTTTTGCTTTGGCTGGAAGTTAGCACAGGTCTTGTTTTTGTTTTTTTTTTTGGAAATGCACAATGGCCCCCTGTGCACATATTTTACGTGTTACCCTAAAATATGGGTGACTCAAGGGTCCAGCCATGATGCCAGATGTGCAATGGTGGGGAATATTAGCTCAAAGCGGGGAAACCTTACAAGAGCGTAGACACCTATGTTTACTGGTATTCGTGGAGGGAGGAGCCAGCCGGAGATCCAAAAGTAAGCTTAAAATGTGTTTTATTGAGGGAATTGCAATCACACACACGCAAGATCTAAAGCAGTTGTGCTATCGCACAAGGCTAACAGAAGGAGAAGGGAGGAAAGCTTTGCGTAGTGAAGTTCAGGGCGAAGTGGGTGGAATTTATGAATCCAAGAGCAATGTGGCTTAGAGTAGGAATCCGAGGACGGTGCGCAACTAGAACACAGAGCAGCAGAGTGACAACCAACTGCGAGTTGACTAGCCAAAAACTGGGATTTAACTACCCTATTTCTGCCTGGAGGGTGAGGTGTTAAATGCTCTCCGCTAGCACAAATAACGAGCCCCGGAATGGGCTAACATTGGAAGACCGAGGGCTAATGGCCATCTTGATAGCTCTGTAACTGCTGGGAAGGTATAGGATAATGTGGAAAGGTCAGAGGAAGAAGGAGTAAGAGCGTTACCCCAAAATGTAGGTGCCACGAGGGCCTCTGTGCAAAAGTGGGGGATGAATTAGCTCAAAGAGGAAGCTTGTGAGAGGGGGGTAAGTTAACCAGATCTTTCTACCAACGTTTGCAGGCTCACGCAGGAAGAGATCCAACCAGAGATCCAAAAATAAACTAAAAATGTATTTTATTGGGGGGAATTCATTCATGCATGCACACAAGATACACACAGTCACACATTCACACAAGAGCTAACCGAAGGATAGAATCATGGAATCCTAGAGTTGGAAGAGACCCCAGGGGCCATCCAGTCCAACCCCCTGCTATGCTGGAACACCCGTCAAAGCATTCCTGACAGATGCCCATCCAGCCTCTGTTTAAAAACCTCCAAAGAAGGAGGAGACTCCACCACACTCCATGGAGGCAGCAGCAGATTCCACTGCCGGACAACTCTGACCATCAGGAAGTTCTTCTCCTTTCTCCTTTCCTGCAGCTTGAATTCATTGCTCCTTGTCCTCGTCTCTTGAGCAGCAGAAAACAGGCTAGCTCCATCCTCAACATGGCATCCCTTCACATATTTAAACATGGCTATCCTGTCCCCTCTTTACCTTCTCTTCTGCAGACTAAACATACCCAGCTCTCTAAAGCGTTCCTCAGAGGGCTTCATGGCTTCCAGACCCTTCACCATTTTGGCCACCCTCCTCTGGACACCTTCCAGCTTCTCCATATCCTTTTTGGAATGAGGTGCCCAGAACCGGAGACAGGATTATTCCAGATGAAGTCTAACCAATGCAGAATAGAGTGGTACCATTACCTCCTTCGATCTAGACACCGTACTCCTATTGATGCAACCAAGAATCGTATTGGCCTTTTTAGCTGCCGCGTCACACTGCTGGCTCATGTTCAGCTTGTGGTCCGCCAAGACTCCTAGATGCCTTTCACACAGACTGCTATCCAGCCACGTGTCCCCCATCTTATATTTGTGGCGTTCCATTTTGTCTACCTAGGTGCGGGACCTTGCATTTCTCTCTGTTGAAATTCATTTTGTGAGCTTTGGCCCAGCTCTCCCATCTGTCCAGGTCGTTTTGAATTCTGATCCTGTCCTCTGGGGTATTAGCAACCCCTCCCAATTGAAAGGTTCAGCTAACAAAGAGATAATGGCCGTCGTAATAGCTCTGCACTTGAGGAGAGGTCCAGGACGATGCAGGGAGACCTCCAGGTGTGGGGTAACCGGGTTGAGGCAACCGTGGTTTGGTGGGACCGTTGACGACTGTGCTGCGTTGGAGAGATTCAGCTTTTGCATAAGCTTGTCATCTCCAAGGCCGCCGCGTAATTAGCCTGATGATGACTTTGGCTGCATCCACAAGGGTTTGGGCAGCCCGCCTTGCAATCCCACGTTTTCCGTCAGTAATTTTCTTCTGCCCAGTTTGACCTTGCAGTCACATCAGGTTCCATTTTACATCAATGCCAATTCATCTAGCTTGCCAAAATCAAATAATATTTGCCAGTTAAGCCACATCAATATTGTGGGGTACGCAGGATTCCTCTGGGTGGGGGTCTCACCAAGGCAAAATAGGGTGTTGTTATTACTTCGCTAAATCTAGAGGTGCTGAATCTTTGGTCTCCTCCATAGCTCAGGCACTGCGGCGGATCCTTGAAAGTTCACACTAAAACCCAGAGCGGATTTAACCTCCCATTTACGCAGGAGTCCCCAGTCACCGTTGGTCTCTCTCTCTCTCCCTGCCTCCCATTAAATTATGAATTGGTCAAATAAGCTCTTCATTTTGCTGTAGGTATCTCGATTTTTATTTAAGACGATTTTTTGAATGCTCAAGAGGAGAAACTTAGAGAGATTGTCTTAAGAGGACGGTTATACTGGATGGAACATGTATTGCCTGGTTGTTTTGTTTTGATTTATAAATAATTTCCACTCTCTGGTTCAAGTCCTTTTGCCGTTGAGGCGTGTTGGGTTGATAGAGTTGCAAATTCTTGAATTATTTAGAGCCATCAGAGTAGGGTGTTTTTTCTTTTTAGTACTAGTTGGAAAGTTGCAAAGGTTTTTACATCGTGGGTGTGTTTCTCCCGGCATCAAATTTTGCTTGTTTACGAAGTTCATCCCTTCCCACTGAAACTACCCAGATTAATGTCTTTTTGGGCAGTGGTTCTTAACCTTTTCTTTACCGGCGACGTGAATATAATTTCTTGCTGGGGACCCTGCCAAAACTTAACTCGAGATTTAAATATTTAAATTTAGATTTCAAATACGTAAAGATTTGTTTAAATAAGCAAATATTTATTTAAATAGCCAAATATTTGTTTTGGTCTCCCTCCTATGGCCACGCTCCAGCTGGTCTATATCCTTCTTGAATTGAGTCACCCAGAACTGGACACAGGATTATTCCAGATGAGGTCTGCTATCTGGACACCATAGTGCTATTGATGCAACCAAGAATCACGTTGGTCTTTTTAGCTGCTGCATCACACTGCTGGCTCATGTTCAGTTTGTGGTCCACCGAGACTCCTAGATCCCTTTCACGTGGACTATAGTCCAGCCTATTAACCTGACTGTTCACCAAAGGACCTCAGTCCCAGCAACTTTTACCCCTTTGCTGTGCTACTTGCGCTACCGGAATAAAAACACTGCTGCTAGAATCTGAGTATTTTCTTGGGAAGCCAGTTAACCCGTACACGACAATAATTCTTCCCCTTTGTCTTCTTCTCCCGTTAATTTGGGTTTCCTTCCCTCTCCCCAGACAGAACTCCAGAGGGAATTCCTTACAGGGACACGGGAGCCAAAATAGAGCAGCAAAGCCAATTTGCAAAAAGTCCAGAGCTGCTTTCTGTTGGCTTGCATGGCACCGTTCAAAGACCCGTGAAGCATTTAAAATTCTCGGCATGTTAAGTTGTTACGCTGGAGTCAGAGAGTTCCTTCTCTGGAGGACAAATTTCTGGTTAAAAAAAAGAAAAGAATATCTTACGGAAATCTTTCCCCCAATTAGGGGGAATCTTGTCGGTGGAATGTAGAGCAATTTGGATTCTTTCTTCCGTGACCTTGTTCTATGCCCTCGTGCCATCTGTGTCCATTATAAACCCAAATAATATATTTTTTTTCCTTGCAATATTATTAGATTTTTGGCAGGGCTGCTGCTGTTGCTTTTAAAAACTCCATGTGTCTGTGTGTGTGAGACAGAGAGAGTGTGAAATAGAACAGCACTGTGTGTGCCAAGAGCGGAGAGCTTGTTTACTGATTAATAATGGATATGACTTTGTGGGACTGAAGCGAAGGTTACCGGCGTGTTCCGATTAATAAGCTGGCCGGGGGAGTTTGGATAACAAGCTCCGCGCACCCAGGGCAGCTTGGCAGCGTTTCCGCTTCCTCATAACCGTAATGAAAAGAGAGCTTCGTTATACCGGGCGGACCCAAAGGTCTCGTTTTTGGCTCCCAACTCCATCCCGACAAGATGGAGAGTGTTAATAATTACTAGATCTGTGCTGTGTCAACAGTTGCGATTGCAGACGAGGAAAGGAGTGGAGACGAGGTTGGAGAGACGTCGACCCTTGGGTGCGAAAGAAGCTTTCAAATAATGGAATCCTAGAATTGGAAGAGACCCCCAAGGGCCATCCAGTCCAACCCCTCCTGCCCTGCAGGAAGACACCATCCAAGCCCTCCCTTGGACAGACGGAGGCAGCAGCAGCAGGTTCCACTCTTTTTTCCATCAGGAAGTTCTTCATAAAGTTTAGGTGGAATCTCTTTTCCGGTAGTTTGAATCCATTGCTCCTTGTCCTAGTCCCTGGAGCAGCAGAAAACAAGTTGGCTCCGTCTTCAACATGGCATCCCTCCAAATATTTAAACATGGCCATCATGTCACCTCTAAACCTCTTTCTCTCTGCTCCCACCACCCTGCCAGATAAATCTGGTGGGAATCCATGGAGAGACATGTCCTTAGAACAATAGAATCCTAGAGTTGGATGAGATCCCAAGAGGACATCCAGTCCAACCCCCTTCTGCTATGCAGGGAGACACCATCAAAACCCTCCCTTGGACAGATGGCCACCCAGCTTTTGCTTAAAAACCTCCAAAGAAGGAGACTCTACCTAGAGTTGAATGAGATCCCAAGGGCCATCCAGTCCAACCCCCTTCTGCCATGCAGGGAGATACCATCCAAGCCCTCCCTTGGACAGGTGGCCATCTAACCTCTCTTTAAGAAACTCCAAAGAAGGAGAGTCCACCACAAATTAGCAGTCTTGGAAAAAACTGGCTCCATCTTCCATGTGACATCCCTTCAGATGTTCAGACATGGCTACCGTAGAATCATAGAGTTAGAAGATGGAGCCAGTCCATCCCATTCATCGTGTCCAAGGGCCATCCAGTCCAACCCCCTTCTGCCATGGAGGAAGACACCATCCAAGCCCTCCCTTGGACAGGTGGCCACCCAGCCTCTGCTTCAAAACCTCCAAAGAAGGAGGAGACTCCACAACACTCCATGGCGGCGGCAGCATATTCCACTATCCAGCTGCTCTTATCCTCAGGGAGTTCTTCCTTAGGTGGAATCTCTTTTCTTGAAGTTTGAATCCATTGCTCCTTGTCCTAGTCTCTGGAGCAGCAGCAAACAGGCTTGCTCCGTCCTCCGTATGACATTGCTTCAAATATTTAAACATGGCTACTAAGACTCTGAAGACCTTCTCTTCTCCAGGCTAAACCTACCCAGCTCCCTCAGCTGCTTCTCAGTGGGCTTCATGGTTTCCAGGCCTTCTACCATTTTTGTTCACTGTCCTCTGGACATTTCTCAGCTTATCCATATCCTTCTTTAACTGTGGTGCCCAGAACTGGACACAAGATTGTTCCAGTTGGGGTCTGACCAAAGCAGAATAAAGTGGAACCGTTACTTCCCTTGTCCTAGACACTAGACTCATGCCTCCTCTTAACCCTCTCTTATCATAGAATCACAGAATCCTAGAGTTGGAAGAGACCCCAGGGGCCATCAAGTCCAACCCCCTGCTTTGCAGGAACACCCATCAAAGCATTCCCAACAGATGTCCATCCAGCCTCTGCTTAAAAACCTCCAAAGATGGAGGAGACTCCACCACACTCCGAGACAGCATATTCTACATATGCCGGACAGCTCTGACCATCAGGAAGTTCTTCCTGAAGTTCAGGTGGAGTCTCCTTTCCTGCAGGTTGAATCCATTCCTCCTCGTCCTAGTCTCTGGAGCGGTAGGGAACGCCCTCCTCAACATGATATCCCTTCAAATATTTAAACATGGCTCTCATGTCCCCTCTTAACCTTCTTTTCTCTTCTCCAGGCTAAACCTACTGAGCTCCCTCGGCTGCTCCTCAGAGGGCTTCATGGTTTCCAGACCTTCCACCATTTTGGTCACCAACCTCTGGACACCTTCCAGCTTGTCCATGTCCTTCTTGAACTGTGGTTCCCAGAACTGGACACAATATGATTCCAGTTGGAGTCTGACCGAAGCAGAATAGAGTGGGACCATCACTTCTCTTGACCTAGACACTAGACTCATGTCTCCTCTTAGCCTTCTCTTCTCCAGGCTAAACCTACTGAGCTCCCTCAGCTGCTTCTCAAAGGGCTTCATGGTTTCCAGACCTTCCACCATTTTGGTCACCCGCCTCTGGACACCTTCCAGCTTGTCCATGTCCTTCTTGAACTGTGGTTCCCAGAACTGGACACAATAAGATTCCAGTTGGGGTCTGACCGAAGCAGAAGAGAGTGGGACCATCACTTCCCTTGACCTAGACACTAGACTCATGTCTCCTCTTAGCCTTCTCTTCTCCTGGCTAAACCTACTGAGCTCCCTCAGCTGCTTCTCAGAGGGCTTCATGGTTTCCAGGCCTTCCACCATTTTGGTCACCCACCTCTGGACATTTTTCGCTTGTCCGTCTCTTTCCTGAACTGTGGTGCCCAGAACTGGACACAAGATTATTCCAGTTGGGGTCTACCGAAGCAGAATAGAGCGGGACCATCACTTCCCGTGACCTAAACACTAGACTCGTGTCTCCTCTTAGCCTTCTCTTCTCCAGGCTAAACTTACCGAGCTCCCTCAGCTGCTCCTCAGAGGGCTTCATGGTTTCCAGGCCTTCCACCATTTTGGTCACCAACCTCTGGACACCTTCCAGCTTGTCCGTGTCCTTCTTGAACTGTGGCTCCCAGAACTGGACACAATATGATTCCAGTTGGAGTCTGACCGAAGCAGAATAGAGTGGGACCATCACTTCCCTTGACCTAGACACTAGACTCATGTCTCCTCTTAGCCTTCTCTTCTCCTGGCTAAGCCTACTGAGCTCCCTCAGCTGCTTCTCAAAGGGCTTCATGGTTTCCAGGCCTTCCACCATTTTGGTCACCCACCTCTGGACATTTTTCGCTTGTCCATCTCTTTCCTGAACTGTGGTGCCCAGAACTGGACACAAGATTGGGGTCTGACCACAGCAGAATAGATGGGACCATCACTTCCCTTGAACAGCCAATGTTGTGTAATGGTTTGAGCTGGGCTTTCAACCATGGAGATGAGGAATCAATTCCTCACTCAGCCATGGAAGGCCACTGGGTGACCTTGGGTGTATCGCACCTCTCAGCCCCAGAAAACCCCATGATGGGGTTGCTTTAGGGCCGTGGTTCTCAACCTGTGGGTCCCCAGATGTTTTTGGACTTCAGCTCCCAGAAGCCCTGAGCATTGACCATAGTGGCTGGGGTTCTGGGAGCTGAAGTCCACAAACATCTGGGGACCCACAGGTTGAGAACCACTGCTTTAGGGTCTCCATACATGAGAAACAACCTGAAGGCACTCAACTGCCAGGTAAAGAGGATGACTTCGTTAGAGGTGGACTTGTCGCGTTGTCATGAATTGGAGATGACCGGATGCCACCGCAACTGTCTCGGCACAACTTCAGCAGGTCCAGGCTCTGCATGTTCAGCGCCTTGGAAACTTCCTGCAGGGCGAGGACCAGCCTGGACCTGGCGGAAAAAGAACGCACACGGCAGAAGAAGGAACAAAGCCACAAGTGGGCTTAAAAAAAAATCAATTCAAAACCATTTAAAGGATTTAAAACAGCAGGGTGATAATTGGAAGGGCATAAAAAGCATCCATTTGGAAACAGCTGAAATGGCTTCACTCCATATTCACAGTTACACGTGCCCACATTGTGTGTGTGTGTGTGGCTCATGTTGTACGTTTTGTGATGATGTTTATATTAGGGGAAAGAAACGTGCAGGCTTTTTAAAGGGGAGGGGAACATGCCTCAGGCATTTCTCAAGGCAAAACCAGAAACCATCTCTCCAAACAACATGGGAGTGTGTTCCAGATGACTGTCAGGATGCTTTGATCCTGTCTTACGTAGACCCAAATATATGTGCTTACCAATGCTTACTTTCCATCCTGGAGAGAAGTCCCTTTTGGGGTGCCACCAGGTTCTGTCCTGGACCCGGGGCTATCCAACATCTTCATCAGTGACTTGGATGAAGGCGGAGAGGGCATGCTGATCAAATTTGCAGATGACACCAAATTGGGAGGGGTTGCTAATATCCCAGAGGACAGGATCAAATTTCAAAATGGCCTTGACAGACTGGAGGGCAAGAGGGAGAAATGTAAGGTCAGAAAAAATGGAATGCACAGATGTAGAATGGGGGACACGTGGCTGGATAGCAGGGATCTAGAAGTCTTGGTGGACCACAAGCTGAACATGAGCCAGCAGTGTGATGCAGCAGCCAAGAAGGCGAATGCGATTCTTGGTTGCATCAGTAGACGTATAATGTCTAGATCAAGGGAGGTAATGGTCCCACTCCATTCTGCTTTGGTCAGACCTCATTTGGAGTAATCCTGTGTCCAGTTCTGGGCACCTCAATTCAGGAAGGGTATCGACAAGCTGGAACATGTGTGTGGAACGTGGAGGGCGACCAAAATGGTGAAAGGTCTGGAAGCCATGAAGCCCTCTGAGGAATGACTTAGGGAGCTGGGTATGTTTATGATCTAATTCCCAGATGACCCCAAATTGGGAGGGGTGGCTAATACCCCAGAGGACAGGATCAGAATTCAAAATGACCTGGACAGACTGGAGAGCTGGACCAAAGCTCACAAAATGAATTTCAACAGAGAGAAATGCAGAAAAAAATGGAATGGACAAATATAGGATGGGGGACGCGTGGCTGGATAACTGTGTGAAAGGGATCTAAGAGTCTTGGTGGAGCACAAGCTGAACATGAGCCAGCAGTGTGATGCGGCAGCCAAGAAAGCCATCACAATTCTTGGTTGCATCAATAGGAGGATGGTGTCCAAATCAAGGGAGGTAATGGTATCACTCTATTCTGCTTTGGTCAGACCCCCCCTTGGAATATTCCTGTGTCCAGTTCTGGGCACCACAATTCAAGAAGGAGATGGACAAGCTGGAACATGTCTGGAGGAGAGTGACCAAAATGGTGGAGCCATGAAGCCCTATGAAGAGTGGCTTAGGGAGCTTGGAGATGTTTAATCTGCAGAAGAGAAGGTTAAGAGGGCCATGTTTAAATATCTGAAGGGATGTCATGTTAAAGATGGAGCAAGCTTGTTTTCTGCTGCTCCAGAGACTAGGACACGGACCAATGGATTCAAATGCTAGGAAAGGAGATTCCACCTGAACTTTAGGAAGAACTTCCTGATGGTCAGGGCTGTCTATGAGTAGAATCTGCTGCCTCCATGGAGTGTGGTGGAGTCTCCTCCTTCTTTGGAGGTTTTTAAGCAGAGGCTGGGGGGTCATTTGCTGGGGGTGCTTTGATGGGTGTTCCTGCATGGCAGGGGGTTGGACTGGATGGCCCCTGGGGTCTCTTCCAACTCTTATGATTCTGTGATTCATCCCCCAGACCTGATGGAACAGTTGAGAAGGCAGGGCCTTCTCAGTGGCTCCTCCCAAGCTCTTTAAACTTCCTCTCTAGGGATGTAGAAAAGCTCTTTCTTTTGCTCTCCTCCTTCCTGTTCCTTCAGGTGTTCATGAAAAGACTGTGACCGGCTCTCAAGGTGTGCAGTTTCACTCATTTGTTGCATTTTGTATTTTCTTGGCTGTGAAATGGTTTCAACTCCACAGGACGTGTTTGTATGTTTTAAACCTAATTCTTGGTTTTTTCCCTCGCCAAATAAATTTTTGTAGGGCCTTTTCCCATTCCTTAAATATCTTCTCTTTCCCTATTATTGGCCAGTTTTGAAAGAGGAACGTAAGCTGTGGTAGTAAAGACATTTTAAAAGCATTTATCCTACCCAAGAAGGATAAATTTAAAATTTTCCATTTCTCCGTATCACGTTTAATTTCTTTCCATGTTCTTGAATAATTCTTTTCAAATAGTTCTTGATTCTTTTTCGTCATCGTTATCCCCAGATATTTTGTTTTCTTGTTCAGTTGATATCCAGATCTCCAATTCTGCTTGCTCTTTTTTTGTCATGTTAAGAGTCATCATCATTGTCTTTTCTCTATTTATCTCATTGCCTGCTTTTAGTCCATATCTTTGTAAAGTTTCCATCAGCACCTGAATTGATTCTTGTGGATCCTCCAAAACTCTAATTATATCATCTGCAAACACGTTTAATTTCAGTTCTCTTTCCCTTACGGTAGAGTCTCGGTTATCCGACCTGCGGTTATACGGCCCTCCGGATTAACCGACGCCACGGCTGCCAGGGAGCGTGGCTGTACGCATTTCCGCGCCCCCGACACGCCCCCGACACGCCCCCACAATGGCGGCCGCCACGGGCCTCCGTGTAATCCGACCCTTTTTGTTATCCGACCCTCCGCCCGCCCGTTTAGGTCGGATAACCGAGACTCTACTGTATTTTCAAACCTCTTATCCGTGGCTCTTCGATTATTGTTATCAGCAGAACCTCCGAAACAGCTATAAATAATAATGGTGATAGCGGGCACCCCCGTCGTACCCCTTTATTTATTGCAAAGCTTGCCGTGGTATCTCCATTTATCATTAACCTCGCTGATTGGCCTCGGTAAATCATCTCCGTCCATTTGCAAAAATCTCCCCCCAGATCGTATTCTTTCGGAACCCTTAACAGAAAATCCCAAGAAACATGGTCAAAAGCTTTTCGGACTTTTCGAGCGTGTTCTAGTTGTATTTTCTCCTGATGTTTCCCCTGCATCCGTGGCTGGCATCTTCAGAGGAAGGGTGGATTGGAAGTGGAGTGGAGAATATATACACCAGTCTCCTCCTGCGGAGGGGAGTATTGAAAAACACCAAAATCAAAACACAAAAGATACTAACGAGCCCTAACGAGCCCTATCTGTCTCCCTCCGGGAGCAAGTATTCAATACACACGATAGGACGGTTACGCTAATTGCTCCCTCCCGACGGGAGGAGGAGGCTGGCATATATATTCTCCACTCCACGTCCAATTCACCCTTCCTCTGAAGATGCCAGCCACAAACGCAGGTGAAGCATCAGGAGAAAATACAACCAGAACACGCTCTCAAAGCCCGAAAAACGAGAAGAATCAGTGGATTCTGGCCGTGGAAGCCTTCGACTCTACATTATCAAGAGCTTTTTCGGCATCTAAAAAGCTTTTTCAGCATCAGGTTTCAACTCCATAGGACACGTAGCTCTACAGTTTAATTATTCCATTATTCAGTAGATAGATGGATGGATAAACAAATATCTAAGATTGTGTTTTTCTTTTCCTTGTTTCCTACTTGGTATACATGGTTTTTTGTGGAATGGATCTTTAAATTATAGAAAATAAATGGGGAAAAAATTGATATTGAAGGAAAATCGTGGTTGTGAATGTTCCTCCTTCTAACCCATCCCAGGTCTTTCTCCTCAAGCGACCTCTCCATGGCATCCATCTTGGTGGTGGACACGCCGGGCTTCCAAAATCCGCGGCACCAAAAGAAAGAACGGGCGGCCACCTTCGAAGAGTTCTGCCACAACTACGCCCACGAGCGGCTCCAGGGTTTGTTCTACCACAGAACCTTTGTGTCTACACTGGAGAGATACCGAGAGGTGAGACCTCACCCGGAAGGTCCTTCTTAGCTATTTTTTGTCCTCCAACGAAGCCACGAGAAATTCGGACGGTCTTTGTCCAGATTTCGTAAACTTTGCAGTTTTCAGATAAAATTCGCCGTTGGAGACTTACTGTGCGCAAAATTCGCGTGTTGTAATTTTGCACGGAAGACACCAACAGAAAACAATATTCTCCTTTTCATGCACAAAAAATAATAATAATAAAAACAACCACTTGCACTCCTTGTGTAAAATATATATTTTTTGTGCATAAAATAATATTTACCTTGCAGTAAATGTGCTCGCTTCAGCAGCACATATGCTAAAATGCATTTTGCAGAAAATAATGTTTACTTTTGTGTGCAAAAAATAATATTTACTCTGCAGAATTAGTTTCTGCACTTACAAATTTTGTGCTGAGTAATTCCCCCAAGTACACCATTTTCTATGCAGGAAACAGTTTTTTTCCACCGCAGAAAATATTATTTATGTGCAGAAAGAATTTTTTTTTAATTTTAGAGAATTACTTTCTTACGTGTGTTTTTTCTTTCGATGTGTACTTATTTCTTTATGGCTACATATCCCGTGATCCTTTTACTTTCTGCACAGAAAATGCTGATTTTAATTGTATTTTCATATTTCTCAAGCTTTGAGAAGAGGCAAGTAACAAAATAAAATTTATTATTATTTATTACTTTTGCACAAAGACAACGACATGCAATTTTTGTGCTGAATTAAGTTCCCAACTACCGTATTTTTGAGCAGCCAAATATCATCATCATCATTACTGTTTTTGTTGTTATTTTTATGCTGTTTCTTTCAGAGAAAATTCCGTTTTCTGCATTCAGAAGTGTGAATTTTGTGCATGGTCAAGTCTCCAACTGAAGCTCTACCTTTTTTAATCATGTGTTTTTCTAAAAACTGTCTTTAAGAACACAAATTAAAATCAGTTTTTTTAAAAAATACATAATTTAGCTTTAGTTGGAGATGGAACTCCGCACAAAATTCACACCTTTTGCCATCTAAGACTTATGTGTGTGCAAAATTTGTAAATTTGCAAAGAAAACAATAATCTATTTTTGCAGAGAGAAAACAGACTTGTGCATGCAGAAAACAGAATGTTTTTTTAAAAAAACTATTAATAATTTTTAAGCTATGTTTTTATTTATATTTTTAAATAAAAAAGAAGCAAAATAATAAGGATCACAGTATATGTAGGCATACAGAAATAAGTACTGAAAGAAATAACAGATGTAAGAAAAATTTGCCACTATTGAACATATTAGCTATATTTTTAATCCCCCCCCAATACTTTATTATACTGTATAAACATTCCAAATTAATCGCATATAAACATATAGACGTACCTTCAAACATCCAAATAACCGGTTATGCCGTTGGCTAATAATATACAATGCTTAAATAATTTATTTAATATTATTTAACACAATAAGTTAATACCCTGTCGAAATATTTTAAAATACTTTAAATTTTAATACTGGGGATCCTATTTCCAGTAAAAAAAGGAAAGCTTTCCCTTGACATAATTCACAATGTGCAGTTTCTACATTATTCACTTTGCTTTAGTGTCGTTATAGCAACCAGTAAATTATTAGTAATTCTTATTAGCAACGAGTTTAACCAGTTTAATTTTTCAACACAATAACTTCTCGTAGAATCATAGCAATATTTCCTTCCAGATAATTATCCACGCATTCCCAGTCTTTCCTGAACCTGTTTAAAGATTTATCTTTTAATAAGGTTGACGATTTATCGATATGCATTAAATTATTGCAACTCTTGGCATACGACATTTTTGCTTTCGTTATCAAATGCAACATAATTTTTTAAATTTAAGCTATATTTTATTTTGACCGGTTGCAAGCCACCTTGAATCCCGGACTGGGAGCAAGGTGGGATGGAAGTTCATTAATAAATTTGTTAGCTTTTTTGCATTCATGTTTGCCACCTTGCCTTGCTCAGGTGTGACGTGGTTGTTTTGGAAGGGATGACTCCCGGGGAGACGTGACTTTTGGGGTGCCACCAGGTTCTGCCCTGGGCCCGGTGCTATCCAACATCTTCATCCATGACTTGGATGAAGGAGCAGACGGCGTGCTGATCTAATTTCCAGATGACCCCAAATTGGGAGGGGTTGCTAATACCCCAGAGGACAGGATCGAAATTCAAAATGGTGTGGGCAGATTGGAGAGCTGGGCCAAGGCTCACAAAATTAATTTCAACAGAGAGAAATGTAAGGTCCAGAAAAAAATGGAATGCGCAAATATAGGATGGGGGACGTGTGGCTGGACAACAGTTTTGTGAAAAGGATCTAAGAGTCTTGGTGGAGCACAAGCTGAACATGAGCCAGCAGTGTGATGCGGCAGCCAAAAAAGCCAATGCGATTCTTGGTTGCATCAATAGGAGTATGGTGTCCAGATCGAGGGAGGTAATGGTACCACTCTATTCTGCTTTGGTCAGACCCCACTTGGAATATTCCTGTGTCCAGTTCAAGAATGAGATGGACAAGCTGGAGTGTGTCCAGAGGAGGGTGACCAAAATGGTGGAGTGTTTGGAAGCCATGAAGCCCTATGAAGAGTGGTTTGGGGAGCTGGGCATGTTTAGTCTGCAGAAGAGAAGGTTAAGAGGGGACATGATAGCTAAACATTTGAAAGGATGCCGCGTTGAAGGTGGAGCAAGCTTTTTTTCTGCTGCTCCAGAGACCAGGACAAGGAGCAATGGGTTCAAGCTGCAGGAAAGGAGATTCCACCTGAACCTCAGGAGGAACTTCCTGACGGTCAGAGCTGTCCGGCAGTGGAATCTGGAGTGTGGTGGGGTCTCCTCCTTTTTTGGAGGTTTTAAGCAAAGGCTGGTTGACCATCTGTCCAAGGGAGGGCTTTGATGGGTGTTCCTGCATGGCAGGGGGTTGGACTGGATGACCCCTGGGGGCCTCTCCCCACTCTATGACTCAAGCTGGGAGAAGAGATTGCAAGCTGCGGAAAAAACTCTCGCTTCAAAGAGTCCCTTTCATCAGCACACCTTTCAAAGTGTCGCAAAGCAACCGGGGGAACAAAGGAGACGCCAAGAATGCGGAGAGACAGGTTTAATAGAGAGAGACACCGGGGTGTGTGTGTGTGTGTTGTGTGTGTGTTGTTTGTGCAGCAAACGGGTTCCTTTGTTCTTTTGCTCCAATATAAACTTACCGTTCTCCTCCCCGGCAATGTCTCCTAGGAAAATGTCAAGGTCCCTTTTGATCTGCCGGAGGTCTCTCCAGCGGCCACGGTGGCCCTCGTGGAGCAAAACTCGTCCCAGGTAACTCGAAAAGGAGGAAGAGGAGGCACAGGGCCGTTTCCGCACTGCACTGTTATAGCGGTATCATTCCACTCCCAACCTCCTATGGAATCCTGGGGGGTTGGCAGTTCAGGGAGGGGCCTTTAGGATTCTCAGGCAGGGAGCTCTTTGGTTTGCAGGAGACTACAAAGCCCAGAATTCCACAAGGTGTCCAAAGTGGAATGATAGCACTATAACTCTTGAATGCGGAAAGGCCCTTAGATGCAATGCGTGGCTGTTGGGATGCGGGAGGGGAATGTTCCCCCAAATAATAATTCTGCCCCTTCCCCATGAGATGAGGATATGAGGAAATTAGGGGCAGGATCCCTGCTCGGCCCTGGGTGACCTGGTGGAAGTCACACTCTCTCAGCCTCAAAGGAAGCCAGTGGGGACACACCTCCTCTTCAGAAATCTTTCAGCCCAGGAGAGGCAGCGTGGGGTGGTGGTTTGAGCTTTGGGCTGGGACTCTCGGAGACTAGGGTTCGAATTGCTGCTCAGCCACGGAAACCCACTGGGTGGCCCTGGGCAAGTCCCACTCTCTCAGCCTCAGAGGGAGGCCGCTTGCCCCGGTGAGCCCCCGGGGGACCTTGGCGGAGTCCCACTCTCTCAGCCTCAGAGGGAGGCCAACATCCTCTGGAAAAAAAAATTGGACAAGAAAACCCTAGGAGCTGTATAGCGGTTTGATTGTTGACCCAGAACTCTGGCAGAGGAGGGTTCGAATCCCCGCTCGGCCAAGGGAAACCAGCTGTGTCGGGTTGGGCAAGTCACACTCTCTCAGCCTCAAACATTTACCGACGGCCCCTCTCCGCCGTCTCTCCTGCAGGCTAAACGTACCCAGCCTCTCTCTCCCTCCCTCTCTCTTTCTCCCCTGCCCTTCCAGGTCCCGGTCTCACCGGCCGGCCAGGGGGACGACCCCAGGGGGCTGCTCTGGATTCTGGACGAAGAGGCCCTGATCCAAGGCTCGAACGACGGCACCGCCCTCAACCGCCTTTGCGCTTACTTTGCGAAGGAGGCCGTGGGCGAGGAAGGTAGGCTGCGCGTGAGCCCGTCTCCTCCTGCGGAGAGAAACCATTCCGCCCAGTTGGGCGCTCCGGGGAAAGTGGCGCGACGGCCACTTCCACCCACCTTGCGGCGGCTCGTGGGTCGCGAGTGGGTGGGCTTAGGAACCCGCTGCAAAGTTTTGGGCTGGACCGAACCTATCTTGGGAGACAGGGTTGAGCGTCGCGGGTAACTCTTCTTAAGTTCAGACTACAACCCGGCACTGACGTGAGACCCCCCCCCCCTTGCTCTTTCTCCATTCTCCCGAATGTGAGTTCATTCGGATGCCACCTTCTCCCTTGTATTACGGGGCTGGGGTATTCTGGCAGCCACAGACCCCTCCCAAGAGTAACTTCTCCAAGCTCTGTCTTCGTTCTGCGTCTGTCGTTTGTTCATTTGGGCCCCGTACCCCACTTGAGAAATCCCATTGGGAATCCATGATCCCCGCTTAATTGCGGTGCTATTACCGTGATCGCAAGTCCCTCTGCAAACTTCCTTGACTGGTTTTGGTGGGAGGTGTTGGGGGGTTGGGCCACGAGAAGTTACTTAGAAAATAGCAACTATCTTAAGTTACTTAGTTACAGGTAAGTTACAGTCATGTTAAGTTTTAGTTAAGCTAATTGGCAGTTAAAATTAAGATATACTTAAATTATGTTAAGTTTTAATTAAGCTAATATACAGTTACGTTACAGTCAAGTGACAGTTAAACTAAGTTACAGTTAAGTTAAATTATGTTAAGTTTTAATTAAGCTAATATACAGTTACGTTACAGTCAAGTGACAGTTAGGCTAAGTTACAGTTAAGTTAAATTATGTTAAGTTTTAATTAAGCTAATATACAGTTACGTTACAGTCAAGTGACAGTTAGGCTAAGTTACAGTTAAGTTACAATTAAGTTACAGTTAAGTTAAATTATGTTAAGTTTTAATTAAGCTAATATACAGTTATGTTGTAGTTAAGTAACAGTTAAGCTAAGTTACAGTTAAGTTGCAACTAAGTTACAGTTATGTTAATTTATAATTATGTTAGTTAAGCTAATTTACAGTTACGGTACAGTTAAGTGACAGTTAAGCTAAGTTACAGTTAAGTTACAATTAAGTTACCGTTATGTTAATTTACAGTTAAGTTATGCTAAGTTATAGTTAAGTTTCTTTTTTAATACATACTTGTTATTGAAAGTAGTTTTCTTACAAAGCTTAAAAAAGGGAAATATGCAAGAAGTAAAAGGAAAAAGCAAATACCAAAAATAAAAGGAGAAAAAAATTACAGTGATTACCGCAATTCGTTTAAGTAAGATCATAAAGATAAGATTTCCCTAACTTCCTTTTTACCCCCCCCGAGTTATTCTCCGCTTTATGTTTATTAGCAATTCTTTTTCTAATGTTCTTTCTTTTTGTCCTGTCACACTGCCAATTTTCCTTCTCTTTATTTCCGCGGCAATTGCGTCGCAATCCGTTAGTTCTTTTCCGATTAATTACATATTTATGTCTACAGCGGTAATTATAGTCAGTCAAAAATCACATCTTGCCGTTTTAAGAAATGCCTTAACTGGCCCCCCGTTCCTCGAATGCGTCCTCAGAATTTCCGTAACTACTTTACAAAAGGGTACCCATTTTTATATATATATATATAAAGAGCCTTAATTAACCCTGTTTTTATGCTTGGGACGTTTGGATCCTTCCAGCATTTTGCAAGAACCATTCTAGCTGCTCAGACCAAGGAAAGCAATATTCCCCAATATTTTCTTACAAAGGGCACTTTTAAATTTTTGGTAACATTTAGCAAAAATAATTCAGGAGTGTTTC
The DNA here is from genome assembly GCA_948472985.1 of Iguana delicatissima. Classification (NCBI taxonomy): domain Eukaryota; kingdom Metazoa; phylum Chordata; class Lepidosauria; order Squamata; family Iguanidae; genus Iguana; species Iguana delicatissima. The sequence goes on from CAOKZL010003143.1 coordinate 66,023, forward strand.
CCTGAAAGCTGATCCCACGGACTTTACCCCAAAAGCATTCGATCTTTGGAGACGTCCTCCACATGCGGATCCCCATGGGATGCCGCCAGAATCCAGTAACTTGCGGAAAAGGCCTCAGTTACTTGAGTTACTTGAGTTACTTTGCAGACAAGGGTAGAGGAGACTCTTCCGCCTGCGGGGGGTACGTTTCAAGACCCCCAAAGGGATGAGTGGAACTGTGGGTAGTACCGACCCTGATAGTGGTAGGTTGTGTGAAGCTTCTCTGTGGTGGAATCCTAGAATCCTAGAGTTGGAGGAGACCCCAGGGGCCATCCAGTCCAACCCCCTGCTATGCAGGAACACCCATCAAAGCATTCCCAACAGATGGCCACCCACCCTCTGCTTAAAAACCTCCAAAGAAGGAGGAGACCCCACCACACTCCATGGAGGCAGACTATTCCACAGCTCTGACCATCAGAAGTTCTTCCCGAGGTTCAGGTGGAAACCTCTTTCCTGCAGCTTGAATCCGTTGCTCCTTGTCCTGGTCTCCAGAGCAGCAGAAAACCAGCTTGCTCCATCCTCAACATGACATCCCTTCCAATATTTAAACATGGCTCTCATGTCCCCTCTTCACCTCCTCTTCTGCAGACTAAACATCCCCAGCTCCCTCAACCGCTCCTCAGAGGGCTTTATGGCTTCCAGACCCACCATTTTGGTCACCCTCCTCTGGACACATGCCAGCTTGCCCATCTCTTTCTTGAAATGAGGTGCCCAGAACTGGACACAGGATTATTCCAGATGAAGTCTGACCAATGCAGAACAGAGTGGCACCATTACCTCCCATGATCTGGACACCATACTCCTACTGATGCAACCAAGAATCATGTTGGCTTCTTTGGCTGCTGCGTCACACAGCTGGCTCATGTTCAGCTTGTGATCTACGAAGACTCCTAAATCCCTTTCACATGGACTGCTATCCTACTATGTTTGTGCATTCTATTCTTTTCTGCCTAAGTGCGGGACCTGACATTTCTCTCTGTTGGAATTCATTTTGTTAGCTTTGCAGGAACACCCATCAAAGCATTCCCGACAGACGGCCATCCAGCCTCTGCTTAAAAACCTCCAAAGAAGGAGGAGACTCCACCACACTCCAAGGCAGCGCATTCCACTGCCGGACAGCTTTGACTGTCAGGAAGTTCTCCATGAGGTTCAAGTGGAATCTCTTGTCCTGCCGCTTGAATCCATTGCTCCTTGTCCTGGTCTCTGGAGCAGCAGAAAACAAGATTCCTCCCTCCTCGACATGACATCCCTTCAAATATTTAAACATGGCTCTCATGTCTCCTCTTAACCTTCTCTTCTGCAGACTAAGCATCCCCAGCTCCCTAAGGCGTTCTTCATAGGTCTTCATGGCTTCCAGACCCTCCACCATTTTGGTCGCCCTCCTCTGGACACCCTCCAGCTTGTCCATGTCCAGCACTGGACACAGGATTCCAGATGAGGCCTGACCAGCTAGATAGAGATAGCGCTTGCTATCATGCTCTTGCTTGGGGACCTAGACAGGTCCCTTCCCAGCAGCCGTGCCCCACAAAAACCAATCCTTACGGCAGCCGGTGCAGGAGGCAAAGGGAGAGCCCCGGCCTCGGACGGCGCTCACGTGGGAAGGGCTGGTTAATTAGGACACAGCTGGTCAGGATGGGGAGGCTATATAATCAGAGGCCTCAACCACAGAAGGAAGCTGGGAACTTCTGATGCTCTTGGGGTGTGACAGCCGTGGTCAGCCTTGCCTTCTCTACCTGCGTGCTTCGAACCTTGGACTTTTGACACGTTGCTCGGATTGTCCGTTTGGCTTTTGGACTGTCCCTTTTCCGGACTGTCGTGATTTTGCCGAGAGTTTTACGGAGCTGCCGCTGTCTAGCTCAGAGCCTTGGTGGGCTTCCAAGCCCGGGACCCTTGAGGAGCTAGAGGTCTACGTCTGGTGACCGGAGAGCCCTTTCTGGTGTTGTTAGCGGGGTGGTTAAAGTGGGGGGCAAGGATATGGCAAAATAGACGCCCAGTTGCTGCTGTTTAAAAAGCAATCCGATGTCCTCCAGGAGCGGCATTCCTCCGGAAGTGCGAGCAGCCCTTGCAGTTCGAGATCGCCCACCAGCTGGGCCGCGACCCCGTCCGCTACGATACCACCGGCTGGGTGAACAAGGCCAAGTGGAACCTCTCGGCGGAAAACGCCGTCCAGCTCTTGCGGCAGTCGAAAAGGTAAGCGCCGCGTCACCCGGGCGGGGAGGGAGCGGAGATCCCGGGCGTGTCGGGCGCTTCGGGTAGCACACCTTCGAGTTGCCTGTCTGCTTATGGTGACCCCGTGAATTTCTTACGGCTTTCTCAGGCAAGGAATCGTCAAAAGCGGTTTTGCCGGTTCCTTCCTCTGAAAGAGATCCATCGGCGGTCTCCCATCCAAGTGTTAACCAGGGCTGACCCTGCTTAGCTTCCAAGATCTAGTGGGATCTGGTGCCTCTAGGGTATTTAGGCCGGTGCATATTAGGGGCGGAAAAATATTTGAATTTTTTTTTAAAAAAAAAAGGTTCTAAAAACTCCACCCATTTGTCTCAACTGTTGAGAAACCTTAACGAGATGAATTCTGGATTTAACAAGAATTTTCACTGTTTGGGAATTATTATATGTAAAAATGATCATGTTACTGTTTTGCCAGAAAATATTTCTGCACAGAAATAGGATTAGGATTAATATTTCTATTAATATTTTTAGTATTTATTTATTAATTTTCTTAGAGATATTAATGTCTCTTAGAATCAGAGATTATTATTATTAGTATTATTAATATTTATTTATTAGCTTTCTTAAAGTTGTTAATGTCTCTTAGAATCATAGATTATTATTATTAGCACTATTAGTATTGTTAGTATTTATTTATTAATTTAGAGATATTAATGTCTCTTAGAATCATAGATTATTGTTATTAGTATTAGTATTGTTAGTATTTATTTATTAACTTTCTTAGAGACAGTAATATCTCTTAGAATCATAGATTATTATTAGTAGTAATATTAGTATTGTTAGTATTTATTTACTAACTTTCTTAGAGATATTAATGTCTCTTAGAATCATAAATTATTATTATTAGTATTATTGTTAGTATTTATTTATTAACTTTCTTAGAGATATTAATGTCTCTTAGATTCATAGATTATTATTAGTAGTATTGTTAGTATTAACTTTCTTAGAGATATTAATGTCTTTTAGAATCATAGATTATTATTATTATTAGTATTATTGTTAGTATTTATTTATTAACTTTCTTAGAGATGCTAATGTCTCTTAGAATCATAGATTATTATTAGTAGTATTATTAGTATTGTTAGTATTTATTTATTAACTTCTTAGAGATATGAATGTCTCTTAGAATCATAGATTATTATTAGTAGTATTATTAGTATTTATTTATTAACTTTCTTAGAGATATTAATGTCTCCTAGAATCATAGATTATTATTATTAGTATTATTAGTATTTACTTATTAACTTTTTTAGAGTTATTAATATCTCTTGAGGAATTGATTATCTAGTTTAAACTCATGTAGAATATAGAATAAGTTCGTATATGGTTACAATTGTTTATGAATGAGGCTTCTTAATTAATTTAGTAGGTATATATTTGGGGTGAGAAAAGTGATTAGCAGCAAATGCTAATTTTTGATATAGGTTTAAGGATTGATAGGATTAATAATTAGGTGTAACTAGTTAGGTGTAACTACTTGTAACTACTTGATTGTGCTGTTGGCAACTGATTTTTAGTTATTTGTAGTCTTTTTTGTATTTTTTTTTAGTTAATTGTATTTTTTTTTAGATGCTTCTAGTTTTGTTATGTGCTGTCTGTTTTTTGTTGTGTTTTTCTTAGTTTGCTATTGTTAGGTAGTGTTGCTGTTTTGTGATGAATAAACATTTTTTACCAAAAAAAAAAGGGGGGGGGATTAATACTATCGAGATCTCATTTTTATCTCAAAATAAGGCACTCAAGACATTTTGGTTATTATTTCCTGTGCCGAAAATGCCGTTTTGTTTCCAAAAGGTGCAAATTTTTGCACGGAACGAGCCCCGGACTGCACACATGTTCTTTGAAAGCTGCCCCAAAATCCTCCTCCAGTTGAGAAGAACCTCCTGTCCTCCTGGGTGGGGTTCCTCGAGTGTCGGAAAAAGTTACTTATTTTGCAGGGGAAACGTGGTGGTGACGGCTGTTCTTTCCCTCCCTGCTCCACAGAGAGGCTCTGAAAGAGCTTTTTCTGGGGCTCTCCAAAGTTCCCCTGATATGCCGGTCGGTGGCGGGGCTGGAAGGGAACTCTCAGCAGGCGTTGCAACGCGTCGGCTGCGTGCGGAAGACCTTCGCCGGCAGCTTCGCGGCTGGGAAGAAGAAGTCTGCGTGCGCTCAGATCAAGCTTCAGCTGGTGAGTGCACTTCAGGGGTTGGATCATTATCACAGAATCATAGAGTGGTAGAAATGTAGTGCTGGAAGAGACCCCCAGGGGCCATCCAGTCCAACCCCCTGCCATGCAGGAACACCCTCAAATGGCCATCCTGCCTCTGCTTAAAAACCTCCAAGGAAGGAGGAGACCCCAACACCCCCCAGATTCCACTGCCGGACAGCCCTGACCGTCAGGAAGTTCTTCCTGAGGTTCAGGTGGAATCTCCTTTCCTGCAGCTCCTCGTCCTGGTCTCCGGAGCAGCAGAAAACAAGCTTGCTCCATCTTTGACATGACATCCCTTCCAATATTTAAACATGGCACTCATGTCCCCTCTTAACCTTCCCTTCTGCAGACTAAACATACCCAGCTCTCTAAGTCTGTCCTCATAGGGCATGGCTTCCAGACCCCTCACCATTTTGGTGGCCTTCCTCTAGACTTGTCCTTCTTGATTGAGATGGTAGAAATGATCCTCGCTTTGGTCTTAGTAATACATCTCTGCACTTGAGGATTTTTTCGAGTTAGCTGATCTTGTTGGCTTTCCCAGTTGGCCGTATCCTTCAGTGGTGCACCTTGAGGATCTTATCTAGTTAGCTTTTCCAGTTGATCATCTCCTTTTTGATTTCTTCTTTTTATGCCTAGAAAAGGAAGGAAGAAACCTAAGTCTTTGCCCTTCTTTTGTCCTTTCCTCTTAGGATGCTCTCACCAATTTAGTGAAGCGTTCCCAGATCCATTTCATCCACTGCCTCCTCCCAAGAACGGAGACGGACAGAGCAGAAGAGATGGTTCTCCAGCAACCTTCTACAATATCAACAGGGGAAGCAGATACAACAGCATGGGACATCCCAGCCCTGCGCGTCCAGCTCTCCGGGGGCCAGATCTTGGATGCCTTGAGGTTGCACAGGATTGGTATGGCTAAGTTTCTCTTTCATGTCATGATTTGGGGTTGAGGGGTAGGAACTCACTGTTGCAAGAACCTGAGTTCCAACTTCAGGAGGCCCACTGAATGAACTGTTGGGTGTTGAGAGTCAACCCCTAGGAAAACCCCATTGAGTCGATGGTTATTTCCAGCTAGAGCAGTGGTTCTCAACCCATATGTTTGTGGACTTCAGCTCCCAGAAGCCCCAGCCACTATGGTCAATGCTCAGGGCTTCTGGGAGCTGAAGTCCAAAAACATCGGGGGACCCGCAGGTTGAGAACCACTGAGCTGGAGTGTCCTCAGTAAATCAAGAGTCAGCAAAAAATCCCATTGACTCAATGGCTTTTTCCAACTAAGGCACTGAATGAACTGTTGGATGGTGAGAGTCAACCCTTAGCGAAAACCCCATTGGTTCAATGGTTTTCCCCAGCTTGAGTAGCCTCATTGACTCAGCTGTTTGGTGGTGAGAGTCAACACCGAGGTGAAACCCATTGATTCAATGGTTATTCCCAACTAGACTCACATGTACTGAATCAATTGTTGGTTGGGGAGTCAACACCTAGGTGGTTACTATTGATTCAATGGTTGGTCCATTGACCATATTGATCCAACTGTCCCATGGATTGAATCAATGGGTCTTATTTTTGTGTCGACTCTCGCTACCCAACTGACCCATTGACTCCTATGATATGGTTTAACTGGCAGATAGGATTTAAATGGCATGAAATATAGACTATGTCCTACTATGGTCAAGGAGCTGGCTGGCAAAAAAGAGAGACTGGCTGCAAGTGTGCATGGCAGAACTGGGGCAGACTGGGACCTCAGGGCACGGCTGGGCCGTAGGGAAACTCCAGTGATAATGGACTTTAGAAACAATAGTGCCCAAAACTACTTCCACAGGACAACTGGTTGCCGTTGTCCCTTTTCCTCCGTCCACTGAAACTTCCCTTTTGTTCCCTGACCTGCCCAACCATTAAGGAGTTATCACCATTCCCATCAGTCTTTTGTCACCTAATGTGAAGGCCGTTAGTCCGTTCTGGACTCTATTGTGTATGCTGCTGGAGAGCCATTAACACCTTTGCTGTCAGGGCAGAAAAAGTGTATTTAAACTCTGACTCTGAGCCAACCAACTTGTAGTTCTGTGGCATGCAGGCTGTCGCTCTGCCGTTCTGATTCATGTCTGCACTACCCTTGGGCTCTTAATCTAAGCCACATTGCTTTGTCTCTTCTCTCCAGACAGGTAAATATCACCCATCTCGCCCCAAACTCTTACTATCCATCTTTTCATAGAATCCTAGAGTTGGAAGAGACCCCAGGGGCCATCCAGTCCAACCCCCTCCTGCTATGCAGGAACACCCATCAAAGCATTCCCAACAGGTGGCCATCCAGCTTCTGCTTCAAAACCTCCAAAGAAGGAGGAGACTCCACCACACTCCAGATTCCACTGCTGGACAGCTCTGACTGTCAGGAAGTTCTTCCTGCGGTTCAGGTGGAATCTCCTTTCCTGCAGCTTGAATGCATTGCTCCTTGTCCTGGTCTCTGGAGCAGCAGAAAACAAGCCCTCTCCTTCCTCCACATGACATCCCTTCAAATATTTAAACATGGCTCTCCTGTCCCCTCTTCACCTTCTCTTCTGCAGACTAAACATCCCCAGCTCCCTAAGCCGTTCTTCATAGGGCATGGCTTCCAGACCCTCCACCATTTTCACCATTTCCAGACCCATCATCTCCTCTGGACACGTTCCAGCTTGTCGACATCCTTCTTGAATCGAGGTGCCCAGAAGTGGACACTGTATTCCAAATGAGACCTAACCAAAGCAGAATAGAGTGGTACCATCACCTCCCTCGATCTAGACACCATGCTCCTATTGATGCAACCAAGAATCATGTTGGCCTTCTTGGCTGCCGCGTCACACTGCTGGCTCATGTTCAGCTTGTGATCTACCAGGACTCCTGGATCCTTTTCACACGGACTGCTATCCAGCCACACGTCCCCCATCCTATACTTTTCGTCCCTTTTCCTTCAGCTGGCCTTCTGTGATTTTGAGACTGCTTGGATCTTGTGTGTGCATGATTGTTAACCCCCCCCCCAATAAAACTAACATTCTTTGAATCTCCAGCTTATGTTACTGCATTGATACCAGTATACACAGGTGTAAAAGTTCTTGCTAGCCCCCCCCACTTTCGCAGGTGTCTCCCTTTGAGCTAATATTCCCCATTTTTTCATGGAGGCATTGGCATTGCAGGTGGAGCCCTTAGTCACCCACATTTTGGGGTAGCAGTAGACTCATTCAATGAACTGTTAGGTGGTGAGAGTCTGTCCCTAGGAAAACCACATTATTCCTAGCTGGAGCATCCTCAATAAATCAAGAAAAACTCATTGATTCAGTGGTTGTCCCAACTATAGTACAGACCCAATGGTTGAATGGGGAGTCCAACCCATAAGTAAATCCCATGGAGTCTATTCTCAGTCCCAGCTAGACTCAGGCACACTGAATGAATTGTTGGTTGGGGGGTCAGCACCTAGGTAGATGCTGTTGATTCAACGGTTGGTCTATTGACCTATTCATCCAACGGAGTCATTGGACTTAATCAATGGGTTTTACCCTTGTGTTGACTCTTCCACCCAACTGACTCATTGGGCCAACTGACCCATTGACTCAATGGCTGAACCGGGAGTCCAACCCATAGGTACATCTGTTTTGCAATATGGTTCTGTGTGTGAGATGGAGAGAGGCGGTGGAAAGAGGGTGAGAGAAAGAGGTTGCCAAGGTGTGTGTGATCTCATTCAGCACAATAATTAACAAGGGAGAGCAGACCAAGCATTTTTTTTAAAAAAAGAGTACGTGGAAATGGGAAGAAAGAGCCCCAAAGAGACACTAGAGGTAGCTGGTTGAATTCGCACTAGTGGCCAGCCTAGGTGAGACCTAAAGCTGGTAATTTAGGGGAAGAGGAACAATTTGGGGAGGAAGGGGGAGGAGACAGTCTTTTCCAAAACTGCTGGGGATTTTAATGGGAACATTTCCTCCCAAAATTAAAACCAGTTAAAAACATAAGCCATAAAAAAAACCCTCAATGTCAGAAGAAAAATAGCAGATCAAAAATCCGTCACATTCCGTCGGTCCTCGAAGTCCTGTTGAAACAAAAAAGTCTTCACCTTCTTGTGGAAAGAGAGTAGGCAGGTTGCCAGGCCTTTAAGAAGGGAGTTCCAAAACAGCCCCTGAGCAGGCCTTGTGTTCTCCCGTGTTCCCACCAGATGAGCCACGGTGGTAGGACAGAGAGAAGGACTTCCCCAGAAGATCTCGAGACATGGGCAAGCTCGTGTGCAAGAGAATACAGTCTTTTCCTGCCCCTGTTGAGGACTTCATGGAGAGTGGCAGTCTAATTTGTCTGGGAAGGGAGCCTGGGAGCAGCCACGGAGAAGGTCCTTCCTCCATTCTTTCCTCCGGATGTTCATGTGAAGGTGGTGGGATGGAGAGGAGGACCTCCCCAGAAGACCTCAAGACACAGGCAGGCTCAAATGGGAGAATGAGATCTTTGCCTAGTTTTGGAAGGACACCATGGAGAGAACCAGTCTAGACTCTGCTTGGGAGCAGCCACAAAGAAGGCTCTGTCTCTCCCATGTTCCCACTCGGTGTATCTGTAGGGGTGATGGGACAGAGAAATGGTTGTTCCCCCAGAGGATCTCAAGACATGGGCAGGATCATATGGGGAGAACTGGTCCTTTAGGTAACCTTGATGGTCCTTTAGATCGCCAGGCCTACAGAAGATTCGGAGAGTTCCACAGAGCCTGGGAGCACCCACTAAAAAGGCCCCGTATCTTGTATTCACAGCAGATGTACCTATGAGTGTGATGGGACAGAGAGAAGGTCTCCTAGAAAGTCTCAAAGCATGGGTGGGTTCATAAGGCAAAATACGTTCCTTCAGATAACTTGGACCTCAGCCTCACAAGCTTTATAGGTCAAAATTAGCACTTTGAATTGTGCCCTGAAATTGACCAGCACAATTTATTTTCTGTGTGAAATTGACCGGTGTCTTCTGAGAGTAAGGTGTATGAGATGTCTTCTCCCTGGAGCTCAGCTTTGTAGTTAGCGGAATATGTGCTTTTCCACTTTCTACAGTTCTCATGGAGATTTCTCCTTTCCAATCCCACAGGGTATGCGGATCGGATGGTGTTGACCCAGTTCCGGCACCGCTTCCAGATCTTGGCCCAGCCTGTGATGAAAAAATACACCTCGGCCTATGAGATGACAGACGAGACAAAGGTACATTGGGGAGGAGAAAGAGTAACGGGTTCCACAGAGTTCTGTCCTGGGCCCAGGGCTATTCAACATCTTCATCAATGTCTGGGATGAAGGAATAGAGGGCAGACTGATCAAGTTTGGAGTTGACTCCAAATTGCGAGGGCTTGATAATACCCCAGACGACAGGATCAGAAAATGACCTTGACAGATTGGAGAGCTCGGCCAAAGCTAACAAAATGAGTTTCAACAGAGAGAAAGGTAAGGTCCTACAGCTAGGCAGAAAACATGGAATCCACAAATATAGGATGAGGGACACCTGGATGGACCACAGTATATGTGAAAGGGATCTAGGAGTCTTGGTGGACCACAAGCTGAACGTGAGCCAGTAGTGTGGTGCAGCAACCAAGAAAGCCAATGCAGTTCCTTGTTGCATCAATAGGAGTATGGTGTCTACATCGAGGGAGGTAATGGTACCACTCTCTTCTGCTTTCATGTATGCTTTGGTCAGAGCTCATCTGGAATAGTCCTGTGTCCAGTTCTGGGCACCTCGTTTCAAGAAGGAGATGGACAAGCTGGAAGGTGTCCAGAGGAGGGTGACCAAAATGGTGGAGGGTCTGGAAGCCATGAAGCCCTCTGAGGAGTGGCTTAGGGGGTTGGGTATGTCTAGTCTGCAGAAGAGAAGGTGAAGAGGGGACATGATAGCTACGTTTCAATATTTGAAGGGATGTTATATCAAAGAGGCTTGTTGCCCAGAGACTAGGACGAGGAGCAATGGATTCAAGCTACAGGAAAAGAGGTTCTCAAGAACTTCCTGATGGTCAGGGCTGTCCGGCAGTGGAACATGCTGCCTCGGAGTGTAGTGGAGTCTCCTTCCTTGGAGGTTTTTAAGCAGAGGCTAGACGGCCATCTGTCGGGAGTGCTTTGAGGGTGGTTTCTGCATGGCAGGGGGTTGGACTGGATGGCCCCTGGGATCTCTTCCAACTCTACATTTCTATGATTCTGTGATTCTATATGCTGCCCCAATAGAGTGTGGTGGAGTCTCTTCCTTCTTTGGATGTTTTTAAGCAGAGGCTGGCTGGTCCTCTCACGGGAATACTTTGGTGGTATCATCCTGCATGGAAGAAGAGGGTTGGACTGGATGACCCTTGGGGTGTCTTCATAGAATCATAGAATTGGAAGAGACCACAGGGGCCATCCAGTCCAACTCTATGATTCTAACACCATTTGGGCAGCATTGACTCCTAGGCCCCTTTGACACGGACCAAGCGTCACCCCTCATTTTTTTACTGCTGAACAATTTTGCAAGCTGCTTGTTGTATTTTTCCTTCCCCGGGTTTGGAATCACACTATAATTGCTCTTCTTTCGGCACCTCCGATGCTCATTCAGTGGCCGCAACACATCCAGGGGTTGAATTATACATGAACACACGCGCCACGCTGGCTGTTGGTGTGACACCCACCCACACAGAGCTCAGTTAAGACATCAGGGTGGAAGAAGAAAAGCTTGACGGCTCTAAAAGGTCAATTTTGCTCTTGAATGCCATGGGAAGACTCAGAGAAGCAGAGCAGGAAAAAAAAATAAACCCCAAACAGAGTCCTGTCTGTCTTCTGGCTTTCTATTTTTCCTTTGCTCTGTGTGGAGGCGACTGTTGACTTCTTGGAATTGCAGGGTGGAGGATTTGGAGTCACGAAAGGTCAAGCGGAACTGGAGTCACTTCGGGGCTTTTCGCACTCCAGACTTATAACAATTCCACTTTAACTGGTATGATTAGATCCTGTTAGAATGCTGGGATTTGCAGTGAATCATAGAATCACAGAAACAGAGAGTTGGAGGAGACCCCAGGGGCCATCCAGTCCAACCCCCTTCTGCCATGCAGGAAGAAACGCTCAAAGCACCCCCAGCAAATGGCCATCCAGGCTTTGCTTAGAAACCTCCGAAGAAGGAGGAGACCCCACCACCCTCCATTCAGGCAGCATATTCCACTGCCGAATGGCTCCTCCTGATGTTTAGATGAATCTCTTGTCCTGTAGTTCGACTCCATTGCTCCTTGTCCTGGTTTCTGGAGCAGCAGAAAACAAGCTTGCTCCATCTTCAACATGACATCCCTTCAGATATTTAAACATGGCTCTCATGTCCCCTCTTAACCTTCTCTTCTGCAGACTAAACATCCCCAGCTCTCTAAGTCTATCCTCATAGGGTGTGGCTTCCAGACCATTTTGGTCGCCTTCCTCTGGACACACTCCAGCTCGCCCATATCCTTCCTGAACTGTGGTGCCCAGAACTGGACACAGGATTCCAGGTGAAGTCTAACCAGAATAAAATGATATTATTACTTCTCCTGATCTCAACACTATACTCCTGTTGATGCAGCCCAGAATCACATTGGCTTTTTTAGCTGCTGCATCACACTGCTGGCTCACGTTCAGCTTGTGGTCCACTAAGACTCCTAGATCCCTTTCACACGGACGGTGATCCAGCCATTTGTCCACCATCCTATATCTGTGCATTTTATTCTTTCTTCCTGTATGCTACGTTTTTCCCGGCTGAAGTTAATTTTGTTAGCTTTGGCCCAGCTCTCCCATCTGTGAAGGTTGTTTTGAATTGCTGGTCTTGTCCTCTGGGGTATTAGCCATCCCTCCTAATTTGATGTTTCCTGCAAAGAGCATGCCCTGTATTCCCTCATCCAAGTCAGTGTAGCGACGGATACTTAGAATTCTCAGTCGGAAAGCAATAATGCCGCACAAAACCCAATGCCATGCAGCCCAGAAACTCCACTCAGCCGTCTTTATTTGCAGCAAGCGAGCAACAAAGCACACTTCCTTAGAAGTTGCTGAGACTAAGAGAGGGTGGTGACGTGTTTTATACCCTAACATACAAATTTAGGCATCCAAAATTGTGGTCGGTGAATACCAAAAATGTCACATCGACCCACCGATTTAGACATTTTCCCAAACCTTCCGTTGCTTACATATCTTTCATCCTTGAGGCAGGCACAAATTCCTGTCTTCTTGTCTTTGAGTTTTGCCGGTTTTCCCCCTCTGACCGTCTCCCTCTTGCCCGGATGCATTGAGCCTGTGAACAATAAATCGATTAATCATTTGGCGCACGGTTGCAATCAACAATTAGCAATTGATACTTTGAAGCATCCTACGACCGTGAGCGAGCTAATTGATCTATTTGATTACATATTCCATTACCCACCCAGCAAATGTTTATCACAGAAGCCATGCCTTTCTGATACCAAATATCCCAGGATTCCATAGGAAAATGCAGCCATGGCAATTAAAGCGGGATCATAGTGTTATAAGTGGGTAGTGCGGAAGGATCCCAGTTTTATATTTACATTTTATTTATATTTATATATTATTAATATATGAGTATTGGACTACAAGAGCAGGGTTTGATTCCCCGCTCGGCCGTGGAAACCCAGTTTGGTGACCTTGGGGGTGTCACACACTCTCAGCCCGAGGAAATCCCATGATTTCCTTAGGGTCCTGTGATCTCCTTAGGGTCGCCATATGTCAGACATGAGTTCAAGGCACGTAACTCCAAAAGCCACAATAGGCTACTGTCAGGTGGATTTGTAACTGGTTGACTGACCGTACCCAAAGGGTGGTCACCAATGGCAGATTCTCATCCTGGAGGGAAGTGACTAGTGGGGTGCCACAGGGATCTGTCCTGGGCCTGGTGCTGTTCAATATCTTCATTAATGACTTGGATGAAGGAATAGAGAGCACGCTGATCAAATTTGCAGATGACACCCAATGGGGAGGGGTTGCTAATACGCCTGATGACAGGATCAAAATTCAAAAGGACCTGGACAGATTGGAGAGCTGGGCCAAGGCTAACGAAATGAACTTCAACAGAGAGAAATGTAAGGTCCTACACTTAGGCAGAAAAAATGGTATGCAGAAATATAGGATGGGGGACACGTGGCTGGCTAACAGTACGTGTGAAAGGGATCTAGGAGTCTTCATAGACCACAAGCTGAACATGAACCAGCAGTGTGATGCGGCAGCCAAGAAGGCCAACGCAATTCTTGGTTGCATCAATAGGAGTATGGTGTCTAGATCGAGGGAGGTATTGGTACCACTCTATTCTGCATTGGTTAGACCTCATCTTGAATACTGCGTCCAGTTCTGGGCACCCCAATTCAAGAAGGATATGGATAAGCTGGAGCAGGTCCAGAGGAGGGCAACCAAAATGGTGAGGGGCCTGGAAGCCATGCCCTATGAGGACAGACTTCGAGAGCTGGGTCTGTTTAGTCTGCAGAAGAGAAGGTTGAGAGGGGACATGACAGCCATGTTTAAATATTTGAAGGGGTGTCATGTCGAGGAGGGAGTGGGCTTGTTTCTCCTGCTCTTGAGACCAGGACAAGGAGCAATGGATGCAAGCTGCAGGAGGGGAGATTCCGCCTGAACCTCAGGAAGGACTTCCTGACGGTCAGGGCTGTCCGGCAGTGGAATGTGGTGCCATGGAGTGTGGTGGAGTCTCCTTTGTTGGAGGTTTTTAAGCGGAGGCTGGATGGCCACTTGTCGGGAGGGCTTTGAGGGTTCTCCTGCATGGCTGAAGGGGGTTGGACTGGATGGCCCCTGGGGTCTCTTCCAACTCTACATTTCTATGATTCTATGATTCTATGATTCTAGGATGGAGGCCAGGACGTTGGATGAGGGAAGTCATAAGTGCGGTTGTGGTACAGTTGTGTTGATTTTTTAAAAGGAGAAGCGATTACAAAAGACGGAGGCGGCTGAGTGTTGCAACTTCAACCTGGCTGAGTTTCTTTATCTCTCTATTTTTTTTTAACCCCCTTCCCTCTGCATTTTTCGTCTGTAGGCTTTGGAGGCGCTGTTCCGTGCTCTGAATTTGGAGAAGAAAAGCTTTGCAGTGGGGCGCACCCAGGTACAGGAAAACAACCACAGCAGCCAGTTGGTGTTTTCAGATTTTCTTCTTGGTTTCGAGTTCTTTTCACTCCCTCCAAATGTCCTGATTTGGTGGAGACAGTGTTGACAGCTTCATGTCCCAGTAATTAGGCGTAAAGTTTGCAAAAGTTTGCAAAAGCTTTGTTTTTGCACACCTTGGCAAAAGAGCCGGTCGGATTTGCATTGGGTTTGGTTGTTCCCAACTAGAGGAGACCAATTGATCCCAATCCCAATCAACGGGATTTACACTTCCCCGTTCGACGATTGATTCAACGGGCGTCTAGCTGGCTCTAAAACCAACAGCAAGAGCCAATAGCATATGAATGAAAGTTGGTTTAAGGGCACACATGGTTGATTCATCTGCAAACAGAAACATTAAAATAATTAACCAAGTGTGAATGGAGGGAGAGGTTTTTTTGCAGATTAATAACAAGAGGCAGGATTTTAGTTTAATAAATGGATGATAGCTGATGGTGAATGAATTCTTAATTAATTTCAGCTAATTTTAAATCTTTGTATCTGTGTCTATCTAGATTTAAAATGAGCTCACACCCATACGCACTCACATTATATAAATACACATTATATAAATGCATTATATAAACACACACACACACATATATATGATATAGATATCTATTTATCTATATCTATCTATTTACCTATATCTCAGTTCTCTATTTCTCCCATCCAAGTACTAACCAGGCCCGACCCTGCTTAGCTTCCGAGATCAGACGAGATTGGGCGTATTCAGGGTGGTATGGCCGTGGGCTCATTTCTCTGTTTCTGTCTGTCTGATAGATAGATAGATCTGATATAGACAAATAGATGGATAAATTCCAGCTAATGTTAAACCTAGATAGATAGATAGATAGAAATGTACAGATTTCAAATTAGTTTAAATTAATTAATTAAGAATTAAGTGTGTGTGTGTGGTATTTATATGATAGATATGTTTATATATTTATATATATATTTATATTTATATGATAGATATGTTATAGATATACATTGGATATGCATTTAAACTTTATATTTTAAATAGATTTAAAATTAGCTGAAATATATATATGTATGTATGATAAATAGATATGTTATAGATGCTTGCTTTTTGTTTTTAGAACTGTATTTTCTGTTTTTATTCATAAGCCTTTGTTGCAAATATTTTAGTATTTATTTCCTTTACTATGTTTGTTTATTGTCCTTTGTAATTTCTTACAATTCTGTAATTTATTCTCATCAAAACTGTCATATCCCACTTTGTTATGGTGGGCTTTATATCATGGTCTACATCAGGGGTGACTAAAGTGGAATTCCCTAAAAAAACAAAACAAAGACTGCAGAGATCTTGGCCCCAGAAGGCCTTCTCGGGGTGGGAAGCATTTTTGCCAAATTGGACGTTTCAGGCCCAAGTGAGACCATTTTCTATAACAGGAAGTGAGCAGGAAGTGACCAAAAGTCACATCTTGTTGCCCAACAAGGCCTCTCCTGGACTTAAAATGGTCTCCCCTGAGAAAGTGTAGCAAAAAGTGCCTAGGACCATTTTGGGTCCAAGTGAGGAAGTAAGCAGGAAGTAAACAGGAAGTGACCTAAAGTCACATCCTGTTACCAAAAAAGGCCTCTCTTGGACATAAAGTGCCCCCCTGAAAGAGCATAGCAAAAAAGAAATGCCCCCACGTCATCCTGGGGCCGTTTTGGACCCAAGTGGGGCTGTTTTCTATAACAGGAAGTGAGCAGGAAGGGACCTAAAGTCACATCCTGTTGCCAGAAAAGGCTTCTCCTGGACTTAAAGTAGCCACCCCTTGAAAAAGCATAGCAAAAAAATGCCTCCACATCATCCTGGGGCCATTTTGGCTCCAAGTGAGGCCATTTTCCATAACAGGAAGTGAGCAGGAAGTGACCCAAAGTCACATCCTGTTGCCAAAAAGAGCCTCTCTTGGACTTAAAATGGCCTCTCCTTGAAAAACCATAGGAAAAAGTGCCCCCATGTCCTTCTGGGGCCATTTTCTATAACTGGAAGTGAGCAGGAAGTGACCAAAAGTCACTTCCTGTTGCCAAAAAGAACCTCGCCTGGACTTAGAATGGTCTCCGTCTGACAAAGCATAGCAAAAAATTTCCCTCTGTCCGCCTGGGGCCATTTTGGGCCCAAGTGAGGCCATTTCCCATCACAGGAAGTGAGCAGAAGTCACATCCTGTTGCCAAAAAAGACCTCACATGGACCTAAAATGGCTCCGCCTGGAAAAACATAGCAAAAAGTGCCGCCATGTCCTTCTGGGGCCATTTTGTATAACCAGAAGTGACCAAAAGTCACTTCCTATTGCCAGAAGGAACCTCGCCTGGACTTAAAATGGCCTCCCTCTGAGAAAGTATAGCAAAAAATCCCCCCCGGGGCTATTTTGGGCCCAAATTAGGCCATTTCCCATCACAGGAAGTGAGCAGAAGTCACATCCTGTTGCCAAAAAAGACCTCGCATGGACTTAAAATGGACTCCACCTGGAAAAGCATAGCAAAAAGTGCCCCCATGTCCTTCTGGGGCCATTTTCTATAACAGGAAGTGACCAAAAGTCACTTCCTGTCATCAAAAAGAACCTCGCCTGGACTTAAAATGGCCTCCCTCTGACAAAGCATAGCAAAAAAAAACCCTGGGGCCATTTTGGGCCCAAGTGAGGCCGTTTTCCATCACAGGAAGTGAGCAGAAGTCACATCCTGTTGCCAAATAAAGGGTCTCTCCTGGATTTAAAATGCCCCCCATAGCAAATTCCGACCCTCATGGCCCCTAAAGGGGTTTGGGGAAATTTGAGGAGGGAGATTGGTGGTTTTTGTTGGGGATGATGGGGCGTATGAGGTCCTCCAAGATCTCCTGGGGTCAAAGGTAACTTGGCTCTCAAGCAACGTAAGACGTGGACCTTGGATCCGTTGCCCGTCCCATCCTTGGAAGCCCTCTACTGGGGAGGCTTTGGTTTCCTTCTGGTCACCTCCACGTTTTCCTCGTTGGTCCTCTTCCCAGGTCTTCCTGAAGGCAGGTCTCCTCTCCAGGTTGGAGAAGCAGCGGGAGAAGATGGTGTCCCAGAACCTGTCCCTCCTCCAAGCGGCCTGTAAGGGTTTCCTCTCCCGCCAGAAATATAAGAAATTAAAGGTAAATGCCTCCCACATCCCACTCTTTTCTCTCTCTTTTTCTTAGATTTACTTTCTCGTTTCAAAACAATCAAATTTGCAGTCAGGGTCACAACAGCAGCCAGAGAAATATACTGCATATTTTAAAATAAGAACTAGAACGAAGACTGAAAGACTAAAAGAAAGATGATTTTATTTTAACAAAATTAATAATTATTAATTAAATAATAATTAATTTAATAATTTGATAAATAATTATTTGATAATTAAATAATTTGATACATTTAACTTAGTAATTTAATATTTTTTTTATATTTTGGGGGGTACAAAGAAGTGAGAGAAACTACTGATAAAATATGCCACATTATTGCTTAAACTTCCCTTTAAAGCCATCAATTGGGATTGGTGTGGGAGGGAAAGGGGCAAAAAAATGTGTAAAAATTTAAATTGTAATTGGTAATTGTAATCTGCAATGGGTAATGTGTTGTAAAAGTGTACGTTCAAAATTTTAAAAACATTACTTTGCAAACTTTTTTTATTTTAATGAAATAATTAACATATTAAATATTCACCATATTAGCAATATATAAACAATAAAATATTAACATGTTAAACTGATGCACTGATCCTAGCTAGCTGAAACATTGAACGCTAACATACTATAACACAAAAGGGATCTGAGACCCCCCGAAGTCAAACTGTAATGAAAGAAAAAAGAGTTAAAATATATATTATTCTTCGATTGCAAATGCGGTTAAGTAATCCTACTGGAATTACTAGTAACTAAGTTACTAACTTACTAGAATTACATCGATTATTGCATTGTTATTGCTCAGAAAGTCCATATGTGGTTTCCAATTGTCCAAAAAACAAACCCTGCAGTTGGTTTATCCATTAAAACCCATGTTAATTTGGCAATTAGGGCTAACTCAGTAACCCTAACCCACCACGTGAGCGTTTTGAGCTTGGAGTGGCTGCAGTTCCAGGCCTCCCCAAGACTCCGTTTTTGGTGCTGAAAATGGGCACAAACAATCACTGCTGGAAGATCAGATTAATAAGGAAACAGTAGGAAGCTCACCGCAAAGAGGAACATCACCGACCTTTGGTGATGGGACTCCAAATCCACTTGTGGATTGATAACAAGATGTATATGTCCCTGGTTTATGGGCAGTCAGTGGAGGATTCAGATGGTCTCCAACATCTCAGCCTTGGAACTGATGGGTTCCACCACCAGGTCGCAATGGACCGAACATCACATCTTACATCCCTGATATGAGCTTGGTTGGTGGTCAACAGATGCAACAGGTAGTTTAGAGCAGACCTTTGGTTGATGGGCTCCACCATCCTCATGAGACTTAAACAATGAATTCTACCATCCCAGGGCCAACACTCAAAGACCCCATGGCTTGATAATGGGTTCCCCAAGTTGGAGTACAACACCCCCAGGGCGAGGCAAATAGAAAATGGATTCATTGGGAAGTCTTAGAGGGCAGAAGCAAAGAAAGGGAACAACTGCACAGGTGTGGACCATCTCCCTTTAGGACAATGCAGTCCAGTTGCTAACAGGAAGGTTGACTTTCTTGGTCTCTTCCCAGTTGCCAATGTACAGTGGTTTGAGCATTGGGCTACAACTCTGGAGACCAGGGTTTGAAGCCCTGCTTGGCCATGGAGACCCACCAGGTGACTTGGGAAAGTCCCACACTCTGGGCCTCAGGGGAAGGAAGAAACAAATTCCCTCTGGACAAATCTTGCCTAGAAAACCCGTGATAGGTTCATCTTAGGGTCAGAAACAATTTGAAGTCACACAAGAGCAATATTGTCACTACATGGTGCCAAGCTAAAGCCTCATCCACCTAGCAAGGATTAGTGAGCACAAAATAGTCCCTTCTGTGCCACCAAGTAGCAATTAACGTTTGCCCATAACGCCAAGAAGTCATCTTCCGGAAGTCATCTGCCCGGAGCAAGGGGACATAGCTACCCATGTAGGAACACCATTCGTGGCGTCTAGCTTGGAAACCTCCATCGTCTCTGGGTTCCAAGACTCATTCCTTGCTCCTCATTTCAGATCCAGCGCTTGGCCACTCAATGCATCCAGAAGAACCTGGTTGTCTTCCAGAGGGTGAAGACCTGGGCCTGGTGGAGGCTGATGTGCTGGCTCCGTCCTCTGCTGACCTCCAGCATTGCGGAAGGCCAGCTCCAAGCCAAGGAGGTATATGATGGCACCAATCTGTAGAAGAGGCGGGCTTCTCCACCCTGCAGGGGTGTAGTTACTGGGGTGTGTGAATGCAAAACAAGGACATTTGTTTTCCCTCAGATGTAATGTTCCTCTCTCCCTCCCTCCTTCCCTCTCTCCCTCCCTCCTTACTTCTTTACTTCCTTCCTTCTTCTCTTCTCTTCTCTTCTCTTCTCTTCTCTTCTCTTCTCTTCTCCTTCCTTCCTTTTTTCCTTCCTTCTTCCTTTCCTTCTTTCTACCTTTTCCCCTTCCTTCCATCTTTCCTTCCTTCTTTCTGCCTGCCCTCTTCCTTCCTTCCTTCCTTCCTTCCTTCCTTCCTTCCTTCCTTCCTTCCTTCCTTCCTTCTTCCTTTCCTTCTTTCCACATTTTTCCCTTCCTTCCTTCCTTCCTTCCTTCCTTCCTTCCTTCCTTCCTTCTTCTCTCTTCTCCTTTTTCCTTCCCTTCTTCCTTCCTTCTTCCCTTCCCTTCTTCCTTCCTTCTTCCTCTTCTTCTTTCCACATATTTCCCTCCCTCCCTCCCTCCCTCCCTTCCTTCCTTCCTCTCTTTTTCTTTCTTTCTTTCCTTCCTTTCTTCCTTTCTTCCTTCCTTCCTTCCTTCCTTCCTTCCTTCCTTCCTTCCTTCTTCCCTTCCCTTCTTCCTTCCTTCTTCCTTTTCTTCTTTCCACATTTTTCCCTTCCGTCCTCCCTCCCTCCCTCCCTTTTTTCTTTCTTTCTTTCCTTCTTTCTGCCCTCCCTCCCTCCCTCCTTCTTTCCTTCTTCTCTCTTCTCTTCTCCTTTCTTCCTTTTTTCCTTCCTTCTTCCTTTCCTTCTTTCTACCTTTTCCCCTTCTTTCCATCTTTCCTTCCTTCTTTCTGCCTGCCCTCTCCCTCCCTCCCTTCCTTCCTTCCTTCCTCCTTCTCTCTTCTCTTCTCCTTCTTTCCTTCCTTCCTTTATTCCTTCCTTCTTCTCTTCCCTTCATCCTTCCTTCTTCCTTTCCTTCTTTCCACATTTTTCCCTCCCTCCCTTCCTTCCTTCCTTCCTTCCTTCCTTCCTTCCTTCCTTCCTTCCTTCCACCCATCTTTCCTTCCTTCTTTCTGCCCTGTCTCCCTCCCTCTTCCATCCTCCTTCCTTCCTTCTTCTCTCTTCTCTTCTCTTCTCTTCTCTTCTCTTCTCTTTTCCTTCCTTTTTTCCTTCCATCTTTCCTTCCTTCTTTCTGCCTGTCCCCTCCCTCCCTCCCTCCCTCCCTCCCTCCCTCCCTCCCTCCCTTCTTCCTTCCTTCTTCTCTCTTCTCTTCTCCTTCTTTCCTTCCTTTCTTCCTTCCTTTTTCCCTTCCCTTCTTCCTTCTTTCTTCCTTTCCTTCTTTCCACATTTTTCTCTTCCATCGTTCCTTCCTTCCTTCTTTCTTTCCTTCCTTCTTTCTGCCCTCTCTCCCTCCCTCTTCTGTCCTTCTTCCTTCCTTCGTTCTTCTCTCTTCTCTTCTCCTTCCTTCTTCCTTTCCTTCTTTCCACATTTTCCCTTCCTTCCTTCCTTCCTTCCTTCCTTCCTTCCTTCCTTCCATGTTTCCTTCCTTCTTCTCTTCTCTTCTCTTCTCTTCTCTTCTCTTGTCTTCTGCTTCCTTCTTCCTTTCCATCTTTTTTCCTCCCTCCCTCCCTTCCACTTCCTCCCTCCCTTCCTTCCTTCCTTCCTTCCACCCATCTTTCCTTCCTTCTTTCTGCCTGCCCTCTCCCTCCCTCCCTTCCTTCCTTCCTTCCTCCTTCTCTCTTCTCTTCTCCTTCTTTCCTTCCTTCCTTTATTCCTTCCTTCTTCTCTTCCCTTCATCCTTCCTTCTTCCTTTCCTTCTTTCCACATTTTTCCCTCCCTCCCTTCCTTCCTTCCTTCCTTCCTTCCTTCCTTCCTTCCTTCCTTCCACCCATCTTTCCTTCCTTCTTTCTGCCCTGTCTCCCTCCCTCTTCCATCCTCCTTCCTTCCTTCTTCTCTCTTCTCTTCTCTTCTCTTCTCTTTTCCTTCCTTTTTTCCTTCCATCTTTCCTTCCTTCTTTCTGCCTGTCCCCCCTCCCTCCCTCCCTCCCTCCCTCCCTCCCTCCCTCCCTTCTTCCTTCCTTCTTCTCTCTTCTCTTCTCCTTCTTTCCTTCCTTTCTTCCTTCCTTTTTCCCTTCCCTTCTTCCTTCTTTCTTCCTTTCCTTCTTTCCACATTTTTCTCTTCCATCGTTCCTTCCTTCCTTCTTTCTTTCCTTCCTTCTTTCTGCCCTCTCTCCCTCCCTCTTCTGTCCTTCTTCCTTCCTTCGTTCTTCTCTCTTCTCTTCTCCTTCCTTCTTCCTTTCCTTCTTTCCACATTTTCCCTTCCTTCCTTCCTTCCTTCCTTCCTTCCTTCCTTCCATGTTTCCTTCCTTCTTCTCTTCTCTTCTCTTCTCTTCTCTTCTCTTCTCTTGTCTTCTGCTTCCTTCTTCCTTTCCATCTTTTTTCCTCCCTCCCTCCCTCCCTTCCACTTCCTCCCTCCCTTCCTTCCTTCCTTCCTTCCACCCATCTTTCCTTCCTTCTTTCTGCCCTCTTCTCCCTCCCTCTTCCCTCTTCCATCTTCTCTCTTCTCTTCTCCTTCTTTCCTTCCTTCCTTCTTCCCTTCCTTCCTTCCTTCCTTCCTTCCTTCTTCTCTCTTCTCTTCTCTTCTCTTCTCTTCTCTTCTCTTCTCTTGTCTTCTGCTTCCTTCTTTCTTTCCGCCTTTTTTCCTCCCTCCTTCCCTCCCTCCCTCTTCCTTCCTTCCTTCTTTCCCCTTTTAAGGAGGAACTTGTGATGCTGAGGAAGAAACTAGAAAATTCAGAGGTTTCGCGCCAGGAACTTCGGCAGACCATGGAACGGCTGGAGTCCAAGGTGAGAAACCGAAATCTTTTGTAGCCCCTCCTCTCTATGTTTGCTGTCAGAGGATGACCCCTTTAAGGTGAGATTCCTTGAAATGGGTGCACAAGAGGAAGGTTGTTTGCACGGAAATTTCACAGGCTGGAAAGGGAGAAGCGGAGGGAAATGCAACTCGCTGGCGAACTCCAGGTTCCCGTAATTAGGCTCAGAGGTTTACAAAAGCTTTATTCGGGAAACAGCAAAGTAACAGCAGCACATTACAGCTGTTGCCAAGACTGAAAAGCTGTTGGGTTTGCAATACTGTACAAGCCGTTCCAATTCAGATTAACAAAGTAAAATCACTCCTGTCCCAGGCTTGTGTGCCCCCTCCCGGGTTCCCACTCGACCTGCGTTGGCTCCCAAACCATTCCCATAACTTTCCAGAGGTGCTCATCTTATCCATCATCCCTTCCTCCTGTCTACTGGAGAAGCATCTGGTAAACAAACCTGTTGCCTGATTCATGGCGGGGAAAGTGGAGCCGAAAGTTACGGAAGTCCTACTTCCGGACGGACGGATGCTTCTTAGCAGTGGGAACCCAAATTCTTGGGTCTGTCAACTTTGGAGAACCTGAAAACATGTCTGAAACAGCCCAGGGCTGTTGAAGATCTTCATCAATGGCTCGGATGTAAGAGTGGAGGGCATGTTGTTCAAATTTCTAGATGACACCAAATTGGGAGGGGTTCCTTATACCCCAGAGGACAGGATCAGAATTCAAAATGACCTGGACAGATGGGAGAGATGGGCCAAAGCTCACAAAATGAATTTCAACAGAGAGAAATGTAAGGTCCTGCACTTGGGCAGAAAAAAAATGGGATGCAAAAATATAGGATGAGGGACGTGTGGCTGGACAGCAGTCTGTGTGAACAGGATCCGGGAGTCTTGGTGGACCGCAAGCTGAACATGAGCCAGCAGTGTGATGCAGCAGCTAAAAAAGCCAACGCGATTCTTGGTTGCATCAATAGGAGTATGGTGTCTAGATTGAGGGAGGTACTGGTCCCACTCTACTCTGCTTTGGTTAGACCTCATCTTGAATACTGTGTCCAGTTCTGGGCACCCCAATTCAAGATGGACATGGTCAAGCAGGAGCAAGTCCAGAGGAGGGAGACCAAAATGGTGAGGGGCCTGGAAGCCATGCCCTATGAAGATAGACTTAGAGAGCTGGATATGTTTAGTCTGCAGAAGAGAAGGTTAAGAGGGGACATGATAGCCATGTTTAAATATTTGAAGGTATGTCATGTGGAGGATGGAGCAAGTTTGTGTTCTGCTGCTCCAGAGACCAGGACAAGGAGCAATGGATTCAAGCTGCAGGAAAGGAGATTCCACCTGAACCTGAGGAAGAGCTTCCTGATGGTCAGGGCTGTCCAGCAGTGGAACGTGCCACTGCCTGGGAGTGTGGTGGAGTCTCCTCCTTCTTTGACGGCCATCTGTCTAGAATGCTTGGATTGTGTCTTCCTGCCCGGCAGAAGGGGGTTGGACTGGATGGCCTTTGGGGGTCTCTTCCCAACTCTAGGATCCTAAGAAATGAGCTTCCGTGCTCAGCACAGGTTTCTTATGCTCATCTCTGCCTCGTTTGCATCCGTGTTCGTTTTCTGTTCCTCGGCACACTGAGGTCCACAGGAGTCGAGCCTGACAGCCACGCTTATAGCCAGACACGGTCCGGTTAACCCTCAGAGGACCTCCTCTACGTGGCTGCTACAGCGGAAGGCGTTCAGAGCAGGGAGAGGTGGGCTTGACAGGTGTCTTCAGCGTCATGCATGTTTCCTTTCAAAGCCTTCTTGCTGCCTCCTGGGTCTCTCCGTCTCTCTCTCTCTCCTTGGCTCCTTGTTCTTCCTTCCGAATAACGAACGACAGGTCTTCCGACTTTGATCTCCACGTGGGAACGCCAAGAGGGAAGCCATTACTGATGTATCATTATTATTTAGTCAGATTATGCGCTGCTCTCTGTCGGCCGTGCAAAAATTGTGAGGCGGAGGAAGCAAAAGGGCGGCTAAATAGAGTGACGTGGCTTGAATGCAGGATCCGTCTCCGTAGAGCTGGGAAGGACGCCAAGGGACGTCTCTAGAATCATAGGATCACGGAGTTGGAAGAGACCCCCAAAGGCCATCCAGTCCAACCCCGTTCTGCCAGGCAGGAACATACATCAGAGCTTTTGCAGCAGATGGCCACCCAGCCTCTGTTTGCAAACCTCGAAAGAATGTGGCACCACGGTATTTGAACTGCTCTTCCTAAAGTTTAGGTGGAATCTCCTTTCCTGCAGCCTGAATCCATTGCTCCTTGTCCTAGTCTCTGGAGCGGTAGAGAACACGCCTGCTCCATCCTCAACATGACGTCCCTTCAAATATTTAAACATGATTTAAATATTTAAAAATAATTTTAGAAGAACCCATTAATAGTATTATTAGAGTAATGGATATATTGAAACAATTTGGTGAATTTGCAGGGTTCAAGGTTAATAAAGAAAAATCATTGATGTTGACGAAAAATTTATCATTAGAGCAGGAGAAGGAATTAATGGAAATGTCGGGCTACAAAGCAACTAAAAAGGTTAGGTATTTAGGGATAATAATAGCCAAAAATAATTCAGAACTATTTGATAATAATTACAAAAAAATTTGGGGAGAGATAATTAGAGAAATGGAAAGATGGAGAAAGTTGCAGCTTTCCATACTTGGTAAAATTGCAGCTATTAAAATGAATATGCTACCAAAAATGATTTTTTTATTTCAAAATCTTCCTATAATTTATAATGAAAAACCTGTTAAAAATTGGGAGAGGGAATTAAGCAAATTTATTTGGAACGGGAGGAAACCCAGGATTAAAATGAAGTATTTAAAGGATAGAAAAGAGACAGGAGGGCTGGGATTACCAGACTTAAAATTATATTATGATGCATCGGTACTGTGTTGGATTAGAGATTGGATAGAATTAAAGAATACAAAATTATTAAATCTGGAGGGATTTAATAACTATTATGGATGGCACGTGTATCTCTGGTACGATAAACATAAAGTAAATAAAGACTTCATGGACCACTATATTAGGAAAGCGATTTTAAAAATTTGTTTAGAAGTGAGAAATAAATTTTATTTAAAAATACCCTGTTGGGTGTCCCCACATGAAGCTTTTTATTGATTAGAAAAAATCAAAACGAAGGGATGGATAACATACAAGGATATATTAAAAAAAGAAGGGAATACCACAAAGCTTAAGAATAGGGAAGAATTAATAGAAGATGGATATAATTCACACTGGCTCCTTCATGTACAATTGGCGGAGAAATATAAGGAAGATAGTAAAATATGGGAAATTTCATTAGAAGAGATAGAATTAGATAAATTAATGAAAACTGGGGTGATACGACCATTAAGTAAAATTTACAAATTACTTTTAAATAGGAATATGGAGAATGAAATAATAAAAGATAATATGATAAGATGGTCGCGAGATTTGGGTAAACCGATTCCTTTACAACATTGGGAAGAAGCGTGGAAATTAAATCAAGAATTTACCAAAAGTAATAACTTGAAAGAAAATGTTTTTTAAATTATATTATAGATGGTATCTGACTCCAGTCCAAATTGCAAAAATGCAAAAGAATAAAGCGAAGGCTATTTGTTGGAAGTGTTCGGAGATAGGTTCCTTCTTTCACTGTTGGTGGGGGTGCAAGAAAGCAAAGAAATATTGGTCATTAGTTCATGGTTTAATAATACAATACCTGAAAATTAGGATTCCAATGCAACCGGAAATATTTCTGCTAAATGTGTTTGGGAATATAGAAAAGACTGTAAGAAAAAAGTATCAAAGAATTCTAAGTTATATGATATATGCCGCAAGAATAGTGTTCACTAGAAAGTGGAAGGAAGAACATATACCAACGGCAGAAGAATGGGCAATTAAATTATATGAGCTGGCAGAGATGGATAAATTGACATTAAAATTAAAAAAATAAAAATAAAAATTTCTTTAAAAGTGAATGGGAGCTCTTAAACCCTTTATGGGAAAAATATTGGGGGGATTACGCAACGATTGGATTATATGAATAAGAGTAATAGTAATATTTTTAATAAATAATATATAACTGTTATGCTTGGAAGTAAATAAATATGAAAGAGTACAATGGATTGGGAAGTGATTACCGTTAGGAGAAAGATGTACAATAGATGTGAATGTTAAAAAATGCAGTTGAATAGATTAGAGTATAATATATTGCTGTAAAGTGTAAGTGATATTATTTAATGGAGCAGGATGAGTAAGAATTATTCGTAATAAACCCGTGGTGATAAAGGAAGAGAAGAAGTAAGAGGGAATAAAGACGAAACAGGAATAAGGTAAAAATAGGTATGTAAAGGGATATAAATTAGAAAAATTAGTAAAATCACAATACGATGTACATCTATCGTAAAGGTATTTATAAGAGCGAATGTATGGATAAGAACGAGTAAGTAATTAATTTACAGACAGAAAAGATCACGGAAGGTGAAATGAGAAGGTGCAAGTGGTTGCTGGTATATATGCTAATAGTTTATAAAATATTAAGTCTGTAATATAATAAATAGTAATTGAAATTGTGATAATTTAGAAGGTATGTATGTATGTATATATGTTAATTTTTTTTCTTTTTTCATGTTTTTTTTTATTTTCCATTTCTTCTTTTTATGTCATCTATGTCGTGTTTTTGTTTTATTTTTATTTTTATTTTTATTTTTGAATGTCTAGTTGTTTTTAATGTAAAGTTGTGGTTATAGTGTTTGTCGTTTTGTTTTTATCTGAAATAAATAAAGCTATTTTAATAAAAAAAAACAAATATTTAAACATGACTCTCATGTTCCCTCTTAACCTTCTCAGGCTAAACATATCCTGAAGCTGCTCCTCGGAGGGCTTCGCGGTTTCCAGGCCTTCTGCCATTTTGTCTGCAGCAATTTGCTTTTGCTTGAGCCTCCTGAGAAAACTAAGGGTCTCTCCACACTGCACTGTTACAGTGCTATTATTCCCCTTTCAACATCCTGTGCAATCTTAGTTTAAATATTTGAAAGGATGCCGCATGGAAGATGGAGCAAACCTCTTTTCTGCTGCTCCAGAGGCTAGGACACAGAGCAATGGCTTCAAACTCCAGGAAAAGAGAGTACACCTAAACCTTAGGAAGAACTTCCTGAAGGTAAAAGCAATTTGACAGTGGAATGCAATGCTGGATTGCAAACTGGAGCATGTCCGGAGGAAGGTGTCCAAAATGGTGGAGGTCCGGAAGCCACGAAGCTTTATGAGAGAGCTGGGTAGATTTAGCCTGGAGAAGAGGAATTTAAGAAAGGACATGATACCCATGTTTAAATATTTGAAGGGATATCGTGTTGAAGATGGAGCCAGTTTGTTTTCTGCTGCTCCAGAGATTAGGACGTGGAGCAATGGATTCAAACTGTAGGAGAAGAGCTTCCACTGACGGTCAGAACTGTCCGCCAGTGGAATATGCTGAATGGAGTGTGGTGGAGTCTCTTCCTTCTTTGGAGGTTTTCAAGCAGAGCCTGGATGGCCATTTGTCCAAGGGAGGGCTTTGATGTGTCCTCCTGGCTGGCAGAATGGGGTTGGACTGGATGGCCCCTGGGGTCTCTTCCAACTCTATGATTTTGTGGGATGAGCAGGAATAAGGAGGGACGTGATGCCAAAATAGCCCCGCCGTGCAAACAAGGCCCGCTGTGCTGTGCGGACGCTGGTGGGAACTACGCCAGGCCGAATCGTCTCCTTCCTCTTTCTCCGACACTCTCAATTAGCAATTTCACCGGATCGGCTGCATCCTGTTTTGTGCAGACTCCAGCTCTGCGCGCGCACACACATACTCACTTGTCTCACATCCAGCTTTTTTTGTTTGGCAAGCGAGCGCCAAGCCTCTTTTCAGCAATTAATTAATTAGCACTATCATTATGCCTTGAGCGCCCAGGAGATTATCAAATTGTTTCAGGTTTTCCAGTAAATCCAGGGAAGAGGATTTGAAAGAGTAACAGCAAACTCTGGAAAAATACCCTTGATGTTAAGAGTCGCTCGCCGTGGTGGTTTGCGGGCACTCCAAACGCAGGGAGCTTTTGCCAGCTTGCAGAAAAGCCAAGAAATTGTTCTGCCTTGTCCCTCTTGCTTCCAAGAGCTCAAGAAGCCGCCGTACAGTTCCTCTCCTGGAAGCCAACAAATGTCAGAGAACAGATGTGGAGCTGATCCTTTGCGCATATTTCCCGGGATCTGAGAAGAACGGCTTGCCCAGACTTCATGGGAGCCACGGGGACTCTCCGAGGGACATCTGGAGATGCTCCTGAAGCCAAGATCTTCCACACAGGAACATGGGAAGGTGTCAGAGATCTTTGAGGTTCCAGTGTTTCCAACTCTGACTGGCAGCAACCATGGATCTCCATCACACTTACCTGGAGACACCACTAAGAACTGGACCTGGGACACCCTCCACACAGGAACTTGGACAAAAAAAAAAAAATGAAATGCACAGATATAGGATGGGTGACCCCTGGCTTGAGCACAGTCCATGGGTAAGGGATCTAGAAGTCTTAGTGGACCACAAGCTGAACATGAGCCAGCAGTGTGATGCAGCAGCCAAGAAAGCCAATGAAGTTCTGGGCTACATTAACAGGAGGAAGTCATGGTATCCTCTATCCTGCTTTGGTCAGACCCCACCTGGAATAATCCAGTGTCCAGTTCTGGGCACCACAGTTCAGAAAGGATATGGAAAAGCTAGAACATGTCAGGCGGAGGGCGATGAAAATGGCAGATGGTCTGGAAACCAAAGCCAATGTAATTTTGGACTCCATCAATAGAAATCTAGTGGCTAGGTCAAGGGAAATGATGGTACCCTCTGTTCTGCTTTGGTCAGAGCCCACCTGGAATAATCCAGTGTCCAGTTCTGGGCACCACAGTTCAGGAAGGAGATGGACAAGGAGGAACATGTCAAGAGGAGGGCGATCAGAAGGCCTGGAAACCAAAGCCAATGAAATTCTGGACTCCATCAATAGGAATCTAATGGCTAGGTCAAGGGAAATGATGGTACCCTCTGCTATGCTTTGGGTCAGACCCCACCTGGAATAATCCTGTGTCCAGTTCTGGGCTCCACACTTCAGGAAGGAGATGGACAAGCTGGAATGTGGCCAGAGGAGGGTCACCAAAACTGTAGAAGGCCTAGAACTATGAAGCCCTCTGAGGAGTTGCTGAGGGAGGTGGGGATGCTTAGCCTGGAGAAGAGAAGGTTAAGAGAAGGGGACATGATAGCTATGTTAAATATTTGAAGGGATGTCATATGAAGGCTGGACAGCTACCAACTTTAGCTGGAGATCCTGCATGCAGCAGAGGGTTGGACTCAATGGCCTCTAGTGGACCCTTCTGACTGTACGATTCTATGAGTGTAGGGAATGTCACCGGCCACATAGGAAGTCATGAATGTGAAGAGGAATTATTGTTGTGTTCAAGCCACTTCTGACTTATGGAAACTCTAAGAGGATGCAAGAAAGCAAGACATACCCAAGGTCACCCAGTGTGTTTCTGGTGGGGAATCAAGACCTGGTCTCTAGGGATCACGCCCTGGATAACTTGCACTTTACAAACTTAACTCAGTAGTTGGGGAGGGCTGCTATTAGATGGATTTGTAACTGGTTGACAAACCGAACCCAAAGAGTGCTCCTCACCCATGGCAGCTTTTCATCCTGGGGAGAAGTGACTTTTGGGGGTGCCACAGGGGTCTGTTCCAGGGCTATCCAACATCTTCATTAATGACTTGGATGGGCAAATTAGCAGATGACACCAAAGTGGGAGGGGTTGCTAGTATGCCAGAGGACAGGATCAGAATCCAAAATAACCTGGATAAATTAGACAAATCTAACAAAATGAATTCCAGCAGAGGGACATGTGAGGTCCTGCACTTGGGCAGAAAAAAATGGAATGCACAAATATAGGATGGGGGACACGTGGCTGGAAAACAGTACAGGTGAAAGGGATCTAAAAGTCTTGGTGGACCACAAGCTGAACATGAGCCAGCAGTGTGATGCGGCAGCCAAAAAAGCCGATGTGATCCTCGGTTGCATCAATAGGAGTATGGTGTCTAGATCAAGAGAAGTGATGGTAGTGCTCTACTCTGCTTTGGTCAGACCTTAACTGGAATACTATGTCCAGTTATGATCAACCTGCCCTCCACTCCTTCATCCAAGTCATTGATGAAGATGTTGAATAGCACTGGGCCCAGGAAGGAACCTCTGGCACCCCACTAGTCTATCCTCTCCAGGACGAAAAGCAGACATGGGTGAGGAGCACCCTTTGGGGGTTGGTTGGTCAACCGATGACAAATCCACCTAACCGTGGCCCTGGCCAGCCCGCATTTTACCAGTTTCTTTGCAAGACTGTCACGGGGAACCTTGTCGCAGGACTTACTTAATTCAAAATATACTACGTCCACAGCATTCCCACGTTTTGGGGTGACAATTTTTTTACTACATATGCTAATCATAGAATCATAGAAATGTAGAGTTCGAAGAGACCCCCAGGGGCCATCCAGTCCAACCCCCTGCCATGCAGGAACACCCTCAAAGCACTTCCTTGGACAGATGGCCATCCAGCCTCTGCTCAAAAACCTCCAAGGAAGGAGACTCCACTACACTCCATGGAGGCGGCAGATTCCACTGCTGGACAACACTGACTGTCAGGAAGTTCTTCCTGAGGTTCAGGTGGAATCTCCTTTCCTGCAGCTTGAATCCGTTGCTCCTTGTCCCGGTCTCTGGAGCAGCGGAAAACAAGCCCTCTCCTTCCTCTACGTGGCATCCCTTCCAATATTTAAACATGGCTATCATGCCCCCTCTTCACCTTCTCTTCTGCAGACTAAACATCCCCAGCTCCCTATTCTATCCTCATAGGGCTTCATGGCTTCCAGGTCTCTCACCATTTTGGTCGCCCTCCTCTGGACTTACTCCAGCTTGACCAGGTCCTCCTTGAACTGGGGAGCCCAGAACTGGACACAGGATTCAAGATGAGGTCTAACCAAAGCAGAGTAGAGTGGTACCAGTACCTCCCTCGATCTGGACACCATACTCCTATCGATGTAACTGAGAATTGCATTGGCTTTCTTGGCTGCCGCATCACACTGCTGGCTCATGTTCAGCTTGTGGTCTATGAGGTCTCCTAGATCCCTTTTGCACGTACTGCTATCCAGCCACGTATCCCCCATCCTATATTCCTGTGTTCCATTTTTTCTACCTAAGTGCAGGACCTTACCCGTCTCTCTGTTGAATTTCATTTTGTTAGCCGTGGCCCAGCTCTCCAATCTATCCAGGTCATTTTGAATTTTGATCCTGTCCTCTGCTGTATTAGCAACCCCTCCCAATTGGGTGTCCTCTGCAAATTTGATGAGCATGCCCTCCATTCCTTCATCCAAGTCGTTGATGAAGATATCGAACAGCACCGGGCCCAAGACAGAACCCCGTGGCACCCCCAAAAAGTCACTCCTCTCCAGGATGAAAAGCAGCCATTTGTGGTCACCCTTTGGGTTCGGTCGGTCAACCAATTACAAATCCAACTAACAGTCGCCCTGTCCAGCCCGCATTTTACTAGCTTCTTTGCAAGAATGTCGTGGGGAACTTTGTCAAAGGAAATCGAGGTATGCTACATCCACAGCATTCCCTTCGTCTATCAAGCTAGTAACTCTATCATAAAAAGAGATAAGATTAGTCTGGCATGGCTTATTTTTGAGAAATCCATGTCGCCTTCTCGTGATGACCGCCTTGCTCTCCAAGTGATTAGCAACGGACTGCTTAACGACCTGCTCCAGGATCTTTCCGGGTACGGATGCCAGGCTGACTGGGCGATAATTACTTGGGTCCCCTTTTTTTCCCTTCTTGAAGACGGGGACCACATTTGCCCTCTTCTAATACCCATTTAGCAGACGGGTAGGACTACAGGCGTGCCTCCTAATACCGGAGTTGCAGTCCGACGCTCAAAGCGGAGGAAGAATTGCCTCTCGCTAAAAGCCGAACGCTTCCAGGGGAGGTCTAGCGGTTGCCCGACTGCTGTGGAAATTAGCGAATGTAGATGGATGCCATAATTACAGTGTCAATCGTACTGCTGGAATTAAGGCCCCCGGCAGAATCCAGTGGGGCTTCATTATCCAATTTCCTCGGAGAACAAGTGAAGCATGGGCAGAAACATTCCTCTCTCGCTTGAAACCCTGCATTGGACTCAATGGTCCATAAAGTCTCCCCCATTTTGCGGTTATAGTGCTGTTATTCCACCTTCCACCTCCCGTGGAATTCTGGGGTTTGTAGTTTTTCCTGAGGTCAAAGAGCCCTCTGTGGCTGGGAACCTCAAAGGCCCCCCCAAAACTACAAATCCCACGATTCCATAGGAGGTTGAAAGTGGAATCATAGCACTCGGAGAGGTTTCGGATGGATTTGAAGACATATGGAATAGAAGTCCTGGGGTGATTAAGAGTCTCGTTGATAACCCCCCGCACCTCTTAGCTCAAATAATTCAGGAGCTATCGCAACAGGAGATGTATGAAGAAACGGCTAAAGCAGTTACGATTTCTTGCACCCAGAATATAGGTCATTCATAGAATCATAGAATCATAGAAATGTAGAGTTGGAAGAGACCACAAGGGCCATCCAGTCCAACCCCCTTCAGCCATGCAGGAAAACCCTCAAAGCACTCCCGACAAGTGGCCATCCAGCCTCCGCTTAAAAACCTCCAACGAAGGAGACTCCACCACACTCCGTGGCAGCACATTCCACTGCCGGACAGCCCCGACTGTCAGGAAATTCCTCCTGAGGTTCAGGCGGAATCTCCCCTCCTGCAGCTTGCATCCATTGCTCCTTGTCCTGGTCTCAAGAGCAGGAGAAAACAAGCCCACTCCCTCCTCGACATGACATCCCTTCAAATATTTAAACATGGCTGTCATGTCCCCTCTCAACCTTCTCTTCTGCAGACTAAACATACCCAGCTCTCTAAGTCTGTCCTCATAGGGCATGGCTCCCAGGCCCCTCACCATTTTGGTTGCCCTCCTCTGGACCTGCTCCAGCTTATCCATATCCTTCTTGAATTGGGGTGCCCAGAACTGGACACAGTATTCAAGATGAGGTCTAACCAATGCAGAATAGAGTGGTACCAATACCTCCCTCGATCTAGACACCATACTCCTATTGATGCAACCAAGAATTGCGTTGGCCTTCTTGGCTGCCGCATCACACTGCTGGCTCATGTTCAGCTTGTGGTCTATGAAGACTCCTAGATCCCTTTCACACGTACTGTTAGCCAGCCACGTGTCCCCCATCCTATATTTCTGCATACCATTTTTTCTGCCTAAGTGTAGGACCTTACATTTCTCTCTGTTGAAATTCATCTTGTTAGCCTTGGCCCAGCTCTCCAATCTGTCCAGGTCCTTTTGAATTTTGATCCTGTCATCAGGATTATTAGCAACCCCTCCCCATTGGGTGTCATCTGCAAATTTGATCAGCGTGCCCTCTATTCCTTCATCCGAGTCGTTAATGAAGGTATTGAACAGCACCGGGCCCAGGACAGAACCCTGGGGCACCCCCAAAAAGTCACTTCTCTCCAGGATGAGAATCTGCCATTGGTGACCACCCGTTGGGTTCGGTCAGCCAACCAGTTACAAATCCACTTGACAGTAGCCCTGTCCAGCCCACACCTTACTAGCTTCTTTGCAAGAATGTCATGGGGAACTTTGTCAAAGGCCTTACTGAAGTCAAGATATACTATGTCCACAGCATTCAGTACAGCTGGACTCCTGGGAACGGAGTTGGAAAATGCCGAATAAATTTACTGTGGCTCAGAATTTAAAAGAGAACTAATATAAGATATTTCATAGGTGGTACTTAACACCGGACAAATTGCAAAAGATGTACAAAAGAGGTACTGGGCTCTGTTTGGAAATGTTCGAAAGAAGTGGGCACGATATATCATATGCTCTGGACCTGTCCAAAGAAATATTGGTCTGAAAGACATAACAAGATATGTGAAATACTGAGGCTGAGAGTTCCTATGACTCCTGAAATGTATTTATTGAATATGATAGATATAGTTGCCAATACGATTATAAAGAAATATGGGGGATAGTATTGTGTACGATAACTACAGCACGTGTTGAATATGCAAAGGCATGGAAAATGCAGAAAATACCTATAATCGAACAATGGTGGGGGACTTTTATGGAGAACAAAAATGCTGGCATAGTATCACAGAGGCCGAAAGGGAAAAGAGACGATGAAATCCAGAAAGAACGGCAAATTGTCAAATTGGCCGGGGAAGCGAGTTTAAGACGTCAGAAATTCATGCTTTTATGTGGAAACTTAAATGTATGGTCTTATATTGATATCGTGACGCTTGATAAAGGAAGTGAAATGCAACGTACCTGCATAATAAATGGTCATGCAGTACTAGGGGAGGAAACTAAGTAAAATGACAATGAAGATGGAATCAGGATCAGTTAGGAAGTATCAAGAAATATTGCACGTGAATGAACAATAAGGAAAATGTTTGTCTTATTCTTTTGAAATTTTAATAAAATGAATTCCAAAAAAAAGAAAATGGAATCATAGCACTATAATGCTGTAGTACGGAAATGGCCAACGAGTCTATGACTTAATATGAGTTTTAAAGGTTTGTATGAGCAAAATAGCTATTATATTAATGATTTATAAGATGCTGTTGCTTCAACTAGAGAAAAGACCTAAAGTTGGGAGGTGGCCATCTTAAGGTAATTTTTTGTTCTGCAATGTGGATTCTTTCCCCACCGAGCAAACCCGATTTTTGGGCTAAATTATGCAGAAATGCAATATTTATTTAGCACATCTCCTCCGGCTTCTGTGTCAGTTTGCAACAGGCATTGCTTCCACCCTTTATATGGGAAGTTACTTTTATTTTGCACATGGGCTCTTAGAAATCCTCCAGCCATCATGGGAGTCTCGGAACTATACTACGGAAGAAGCAATGTTCTGTAGTCCTGTTTCCAACACATATTTATGGTCGTGAAACTTAGTACCTTGTTTTAGTTCTGCTGAAACAGAGAAAACTGTGTTTATGGGGGCAGGACAATTGGTTTAGGGCAGGCAGCTGTATTTCTTTGCCTGATTCTTTCAGACTTGGCAGGCGGGGCCTTTTTGGTGGCTGCTCCCAGGAACTGGAATTACCTTTCTACTTGAAAGGGCTACCATCT
The DNA here is from genome assembly GCA_948472985.1 of Iguana delicatissima. Classification (NCBI taxonomy): domain Eukaryota; kingdom Metazoa; phylum Chordata; class Lepidosauria; order Squamata; family Iguanidae; genus Iguana; species Iguana delicatissima. The sequence goes on from CAOKZL010003143.1 coordinate 101,958, forward strand.
TCCAATATAGGGCCATCGTGGGAAAGTGGTTTGAGCCTTGGACTACCGGGTTCTGTCCTGGGCCCAGGGCTGTTCAATATTTTTATCAACGACTTGGACGAAGGAATGGAGGGCATGCTCATCAAATTTGCAGAGGACACCCAATGGGGAGGGGTTGCTCATACACCAGAGGACAGGATCAAAATTCAAAATGACCTGGATAGATTGGAGAGCTGGGCCAAGGCTAACAAAATGAAGTTCAACAGAGAGAAGTGTAAGGTCCTGCACTTGGGTAGAAAAAATGGAATACAGAAATATAGGATGGGGGACAAGTGGCTGGATAGCAGTACCTGTGAAAGGGATCTAGGAGTCTTCATAGACCACAAGCTGAACATGAGCCAGCAGTGTGACGCGGCAGCCAAGAAAGCCAATGCAATTCTCGGCTGCATCAATAGGAGTATGGTGTCTATATCGAGGGAGGTACTGGTACCACTCTACTCTGCTTTGGTTAGGCCTCATCTTGAATCCTGTGTCCAGTTCTGGGCTCTCCAGTTCAAGAAGGACAAGGTCAAGCTGGAGCAAATCCAGAGGAGGGCGACCAAAATGGTGAGGGGCCTGGAAGCCATGAAGCCCTATGAGGACAGACTTAGGGAGCTGGGGGTGTTTAGTCTGCAGAAGAGAAGGTTGAGAGGGGACACGATAGCCATGTTTAAATATTTGAAGGGATGCCATGTAGAGGAAGGAGAGGGCTTGTTTTCTGCTGCTCCAGAGACCAGGACAAGGAGGAATGGATTCAAGTTGCAGGAAAGGAGATTCCACCTGAGCCTCAGGAAGAACTTCCCGACGGTCAGAGCTGTCTGGCAGTGGAATGTGCTGCCTCAAAGTGTAGTGGAGTCTCCTTCCTTGGAGGTTTTTGATCAGAGGCTGGATGGCCATCTGTCCAAGGGAGGGCTTTGAGGGTGTTCCTGCATGGCAGGGGGTTGGACTGGATGGCCCCATGGGGTCTCTCCCAACTCTACATTTCTATGATTCTATGATTCTATGAACCCTTGGAGACCAGGATTTGATTCCCTGCTCAGCCGTGGAAATCCACTGGGTGACCTTGCGTCACACTCTCTCAGCCCCAGAAAAACGCATGGTGGGTTCTCCTCAGGGTCGCTATAAGTTGGAAATGACTTGAAGGTAGACAAGGACCAGTATGAGATCTTTGAGAAAAGCCCTTTTCTCCCTTGGTGGAAACTTCTACCCTACCCAGGGGTCTCCTTCTTTGGTTTCATTGGTAACCCATGCTTTCAACGCAGGGAAATATTTACTACTTGCTGAAAGATTTGTGACCTGCTGACAGACTTTATCTCGGGTAGAGAGTTATTTATATTTAGTGAACCAGAGGTTGGCCAGAAAGAAATGTCACGTATCCCAGGAAAACCTTGGAAGGGCACCGAGAGAAGTGAAATCTATTTTAGCTTCTGCACTGGGTGTACAGTATTAATAACATGCATTAGAAGCATATATATTACATGCATAACACATATTTTAGATATATTTGCACATATATTCCAGCATATTTTATATTTTAGCTTCTGTAAGTCTAAGAAAAAAGCTTCCTAAAATTGGCCGCTGGTTGATAAGGAATATAAGAGAAATAATTGCCGTTCTTTAGAAGTAGGGGCGGTTAGAAGCTGTTAAGGCGATTACACCAAGGGGCATTTTGAATCTGCTAATGAGAATTAAGGATACACGGGGGAAATGCATGATCAGTGTGTGATCATTCATACTGTAAATATGGGGAGGGGGAAATGTAACTTCTTAGGCGATCCTGATGGGTTGTAACTTTTGGGGTCCTATCCAATGGGATCCCAGGGGAAGGAAAACCTGCAACGGGGACAGGGGATAAAACATGAGGTGCACAATAGTGGGGTGTGTCCTTCTCTCTGGAGAGCACCCGCTTCTGCAGAAAGGTACTTCATAGAATCATAGAAATGTAGAGTTGGAAGAGACCCCCAGGGGCCATCCAGTCCAACCCCCTGCCATGCAGGAACACCCTCGAAGCACCCCCTTGGACAGATGGCCAGCCAGCCTCTGCTTAGAAACCTCCAAGGAAGGAGACTGCACTACACTCCGAGGCAGCAGATTCCACTGCTGGACAGCCCTGACCATCAGGAAGTTCTTCTTGAGGTTCAGGTGGAATCCCTTTCCTGCAGCTGGAATCCATTGCTCCTTGTCCTGGTCTCTGGAGCAGCGGAAAACAGGCTTCTTCCATCTTCAACATGACATCCCTTCAAATATTTAAACATGGCTCTCATGTCCCCTCTTCACCTTCTCTTCTGCAGACTAAACATACCCACCTCTCTAAGTCTATCCTCATAGGGCTTCATGGCTTCCAGGCCCCTCACCATTTTGGTCGCCCTCCTCTGGACTTGCTCCAGCTTGACCAGGTCCTTCTTGAACTGGACACAGTATTCAAGATGAGGTCTAACCAATGCAGAATAAAGTGGTACCAGTACCTCCCTCGATCTAGACACCATACATTGATGCAGCTGAGAATTGCATTGGCTTTCTTGGCTGCTGCATCACACTACTGGCTCATGTTCAGCTTGTGGTCTATGAAGACTCCTAGATCCCTGTCGCAGGTACTGCTATCCAGCCACGTGTCCCCTATCCTATATTTCTGTATTCCATTTTTTCCACCCAAGTGTAGGACCTTACACTTCTCTCTGTTGAATTTCATTTTGTTAGCCTTGGCCCAGCTCTCCAGTCTGTCCAAGTCATTTTGAATTTTGATCCTGTCCTCTTGCGTATTAGCAACCCCTCCCCATTGGGTGTCACCTGCGAATTTGATGAGCACGCCCTCCATTCCTTCATCCAAGTCGTTGATGAAGATCTTGAACAGCCCTGGGCCCCGGGGAGAACCCCGTGGCACCCCCCAAAAAGTCACTCCTCTCCAGGATGAGAAGCAGCCCTTCGTGGTCACCCTTTGGGTTCGGTCGGTCAACCAATTACAAATCCAACTAACAGTCGCCCCGTCCAGCCCGCGTTTTACCAGCTTTGTTGCATTACTTTTAAATAAACATTAATGCTCCAGCCGATCCTGTGCTAAATTGTTTTATGAGTCTTTTCAGCTTTTTCTCGCAGGCACGTATATACATACCAAATGGACCGGCCAGCAACTTTGGCACTTTGTGAGACTAAGTGTCTCCCAGATAAAGGTAGCGACCGCAATTGCGGGGTCTACAAAGCAAAGGTCCATCCGCATAACTCAGTTTCTGCCCTTTCCCAGGAATATTTTGCACTATAATTGGATCCTCATTTTGGGATACTGGCTGGTTTTTTGTTTTTTGTTTTGCGCTCTCTGTGTCTCTTTCCATATCGCTCGCTCACTTTCTTCGTCTGCTGATCTACCTTTGCTTCTTCCCAAACTGCAATCTTCACGATCAGTGCACTATAGTCGCTTTCTTCCCCTTAACTTTTCCCGCTCCCACAGCTTGCAAATTCAGTAGTCCCTGGGCGCTTGTGTGAAGGTGAGGAAATTCTGCTAAATCTGCTAAATAAAATACTTTTAATCGGACCCTTGCCTATTGCAGTCTGACCCCACGGACGTGGGATAGCAGACCTTGCTGCGTTGCCCTGCCCTCCACTTTGCTAATTTCCCCAACCTTTGCATTTTTGGAGCAAATTAGGGACCCCCCCAAAAAACATTCCTTCATCAGGCAATAATTTTTTTCCATTTTGACAGGCTTTGAAGAAGTGACAGTTTTTAAAGGGAAGCCTTTTCAGAGCGTGCTTGCACATTTAAAATAGTTTTTAGCCTTGCAAATAGTTTAATTCTGTTCTAACATTGCGCTCTCTCTCTCTTTTTTTTAGTTTCTAAATTGCGTTGCATACGTTTTAATTTTTAAGCTGCTTTGGAATCGTGGAGTTGGAAGGGAGAATGATTTGACCACTCTGAAATGCTCCAGAAACCAATCTGGCTGACATGTTTTCAATTAATTGACGTTTCTGAATTTCGTACGGAGGTAGCCCGACAGAGGTTCAATTAAGAAAATCCTTTAACCCTCAACTTAGGAGCAATAGGTTTAAATAAAAATTAAAGTTAGGTGTAACAAAGCAAATTTTAAAAGCTGCCCATGCTGTGATTGCATTAGGGTGGAAAGAGGAATCAATGTGGAATTAGTTTTATTTGATAAAATATATATAATAGGCAATATTATTAGAGAAAGAAGGTTTAAAGTGTAGTGGACAATGTTGTAAAGAATCATGGAGTGATAACTGGAAAATAATGGTTGAGAAAGCGGAAGGAAAATCAGGGTATGAAGATGTGATTAATTTGATTAAGGTTATATCCCATATCTCTGAAAAAGCTTTTAGACATAAATTGATAAAAATAGGGTCTGGATCCTCTGTTAGCCATTTGGACAGGTTGAAAAAGCTTTGATGTTGATTTCCCCCCCTTGTAATGACACTGTAATACCGTATATATTAATATATTAATATTAATTAATTAATATTAATTAATTAATTAATATAATTAATTTATTAATATATTTCGTACGTGATTCATAATAAAAGGGAAAAAATGTAAACTAAAAATACAGCCTTAATGCCTTAGTGCACTGTTACTTCTTAGACTTAGTTCACTTTAATCTAGTTTATTTTTAGCGGTAGTTATCTACGCATGTTGTTTTTATATAGTTCATTCCCTTTGATTTTGTTCTTTTTCTTGCCGTGGCTGTGAACGAGTTTGTTTGTGTGCTAAATCCTAAACCTTTTTGGAATCTCTGTGAATTGCACAACGAATTATTTTCCGAAAGTAACTTTCCGTCATGTCCTCGGGAGACAAATTTAACTCAAGAGTTAAACAGCAGTGTTTATTTGTCGCAATGCAAGCGACAGAACACACCTTGTCCAAAGTTGCTGAGACTAAAGCATATATTGGGGCTGCAGGTTTTATACCTTTCCGTACAAATTTAGCTGCGCAAAGCTGGAGAGGATCTAAATTTAACATCATCCCACCAAGTTAGACGTTTTCCCGGACCCTCGGTTGTTTACGTGTCTTTCCTCCTTGCGGCAGGAACACATTCTCGTCCTCTTATCTTGAGCGTTACCAGTTCTCGTAACACCATTTCAATACTTCTGTTGCCGCAAAATCGCCTCTCCCAGAGCTATGGAGCCAATTAAAAAAACAACTCGGAAAGGTAGAGTGGAGTAAGAAGATAATTAAATTAAGACAATTGGACTAACTAGCGCAGTGGTTCTCAACCTTCCCAATGCCGCGAGCCTTTAAGACAGTTCCTCATGTTGTGGTGACCCCCAGCCATAAAGTTATTTATTTATTATTTACAATGCCTCCCCCCCGGCAAAGGCCGCCTCGCCAGGCAGAAACGGGGGGGCGGCGGGTAGGGAGGGAAAGAGGAGACACGCGTCTCCCCCGGGAAAAAACTCCGAGATCCCCCCCCGGGCTCGGCTTGTGCTTCGCTCTTGTTTCCGCTGGGGGGGCCGTGTGGGAAAAGTTTCCGGAGTGTCGACCCTGGCTGGGGGGGGGAGGAATCCCAGCGCCTTTATCTTTTGCGCCGGGCGCAGCTCGTCCCCCTGGAAAAGTGCCACTTTGCGGCCCCTCAGCCTTTCCGCAGCGCCCCCCTCCGTGGCGAGGAAGGGGCCTGCCCCCGTGCCGACACCATCCCCCCCCCAAGCTGGCCCGTCAGACGGGAGGTTCTCCCGGTAGCGGAGAAGGGGAGCGATTTCAGTCCCTTCTGAACAGGGGGCAGGCGGGCCCGAGCACGTGGCCCGAGCACCACCACTCCTGGGCCTTTTCCGCGCGTTACTTTATTGCAGAGGTGGGGGGGTGCTGTTTGCGCAAGCAGGTTCTTGCGCGAGGCGCTCTCCTCGCTGCTCCTTCATCGTGCGGCTGGTTGCGTGACCGCCCTGCCCCTTCCTCCCCCAGCACAGCCTACAGCTCCCAGGCTGCACAGCGGAAGGAAGGGGCAGGCGAGGCGGTCGCGCGACCAGGAGGCGTCCCCCCTCCGTCATAAGGTAAGGTGCGGAAATGGCACAGGAGTGGTGGTGCGCAAGCGCGAGCCACGCGCTCGCGTCCTCCTGCCTCCTTCCCACCACCGAGGAGGGAATGGAGCCTAAGACTATCAGAAATACGTATTTTCCGACAGTCTTAGGCGACCCCCGTGAAAGGGTCGTTCGGCCCCCAAAGGGGTCGCGAACCACAGGTTGAGAACCGCTGAACTAGGGCTTGTGTTCCTTGAAAAAACAAGCCGGCTCTGGACAGGTTTTTCATTTGAAATTTATATATCTTCTTACGATCACCTAGGAATAGTTAGCGAATAGATAGTATAATGCATACACTTAATTGCAAGCAGCAAAATACCACTGTGTGATATTTAACTTTCTCTCATTTTGTATTTTGTGTGTTTTGTAATAAAGAGAGTTGAACAGTGGTTTCCATTTACTTTTTCTTCCCCATGAACATCGTTAATGGAATCTAGTCACATTCATCGTTTGTGCCACCTCTTAAAATTCTGGTTAAAATATCACCGTCTTTCATGTCGAGTAATTTTAGTAGCCATTCATTAATTTCGGGTCCAGATTTACTTTTCCGATGTATCGCAAATTTTGGGTCCAGATTTACTTTTCCGAAGTATCGCAAACTTCGGGTCCAGATTTACCTTTTCGGATGTATCACAAATTTCGGGTCCAATTTACCTTTCCGACGTATCGCAAATTTCGGGTCCAAATTTACCTTTCCGACGTATCGCAGACTTCGGGTCCAGATTTACCTTTCCGGCGTATCGCAAACTTCGGGTCCAGATTTACTTTTCGGACGTATCGCAAATTTCGGGTCCAGATTTACCTTTCCGACGTATCGCAAACTTCGGGTCCAGATTTAACTTTCTGACGTATCACAAACTTCGGGTCTAGATTTACTTTTCCGAAGTATCGCAAATTTCGGGTCCAGATTTACTTTTCCGAAGTATCGCAAATTTCGGGTCCAGATTTACCTTTCCGATGTATTGCAACTTTCGGGTCCAGATTTACTTTTCCAATGTCATGCAAAAACAATTTGCAAACGTCACCAAAAATAATTTGCAAACATCACGCAAAAATAACTTGCAAAAACAATGTGACCATATACAATGAATCTCTCATATTTTTCTCTACTGTTGGTCAGTTGGTCAGTATCTGGAAGCATATTTAATAAAATAAAAGTTAATAAGAATAAAAGTTAAAGAAAAAAAGTTCTGGTGTTGGTGGGAGAAATATGTTAAAAATTTCAAACATGATTTTGTGAATTTCTTTTCAGTATTATTGTTATTTTTTTTGCAGTCGGACATGCCCGCCACATACAGTAGAATGTCCCCTCCGCGGTCGTTGCATTTCCAGCATCTACTCTTTTCAGTTTTGGGCATTTTGTGTTATTTTAGAAGGGTATAAATACTACATTTTCATGTTTGTACGTAATGGAAATAAGTAACTGCAACTGGAAGATTTAAGCCTGGAAGAGTGGGGCTTTTTTAATTTTCTAGATTAAACCTTAATAAAAATTATTACAATTTTTTTTTTCAAATGGTTCTCCTTCAGATTTTGAGATAACGTAAACGTCTGAGATAACGTAAACCCTCTGATTTGAGTTTTGCTTACTCCAGCCGACCTCAACCGTGGAGAATTTATCGATTGATTATAGAGGATTTGTCGATAATAGAGAATTCATCTGCTCTCCGCAGGTTATTGACCTCACCACGGAGCTGTCCGACGAGCGCCTGAAAGGGGAGGTCGCCTGCCAAGTTTTGGATGCCGAACGAGCGGAAAGGTTGCGAGGGTCACGAGAAATCAAAGACTTACAGGTAGGGGGGACAAATGGGTGTCATGGTGTGTATGTGTGTGTGTGTGTAGCAAAAGAGGGTTTCAGGAAGCCTTTGGGTCCATCCTCCAGGGGTGGAATGTTCTCTGGTTGTCATTTCCTGCTACTCTGTGTTTCTCCAGAAAACATACATAGAATCATAGAAATGTAGAGTTAGAGGAGACCCCAGGGGCCATCCAGTCCAACCCCCTTCCGCCATGCAGGAACACCCATCAAAGCATTCCCAAATCATCCAGCCTCTGCTTAGAAACCTCCAAACAAGGAGACTCCACCACACTCCATGGAGCCACCATGTTCCACCGCTGGACAGCTCTGACCATCAGGAAGTTCTTCCTGAGGTTCAGGTGGAATCTCCTTTCATAGAATCATAGAGTTGGAGGAGACCCAGGGACCATCCAGTCCAGCCCCCTTCTGCCGTGCAGGAACACCCATCAAAGCATTCCCAAGAGATGGCCATCCAGCCTCTGCTTAAAAACCTCCAAAGAAGGAGGAGACTCCATCACTCTCCATGAAGTCACTGCCGGACAGCTCTGACCATCTGGAAGTTCTTCCTGAGGTTCAAGTGGAAATCTCCTTTCCAGCCGCTTGAATGCATTCCTCCTTGTTCTAGTCTCTGGAGCAGCAGAGAACAAGCCCTCTCCGTCCTCAACATGACATAGACTTTCCATGGTGTTTATTGGAACACAGGAGGCCAATTAACAACTGTTGCTGGAGTCCATAATCTCCGTCGCCCATCTGGTTATATAATAAAGCACAGTAATTTGTTATCCTGCCTGCATGATGCCCACCAATAGCTTCTCCAGCAACCGCCATAACGTCTAGATCGTTTTCTCTCTGTTAGTTACTTTGAATTTCCTGCCGTGTCCTTTGATATTCTAACTACCCTCCTTATTCTCGTAATTCTAGTGAATCACCCACGGATTGCTGTCCTCAAACACAAACAAAAGTTTCTCAGCTCGGCTAGCTAAATCATAGAATCGTAGAGTTGGGAGAGACCCCAGGGGCCATCGAGTCCAACCCCCTGCTGTGCAGGAAGAACCCATCAAAGCCCTCCCTTAGATAGATGGCCACCCAGCCTCTGCTTTACAACCTCCAAAGGAGGAGGAGATCCCACCACACTCCATGAAGGCAGCAGCAGAGTCCACTGCTGGACAGCTCTGACCATCAGGGAGTTCTTCCTGGTGGGAGAGACCACCATGGCCGTCGAGTCCAACCTCCTTCTGCCATGCAGGAACGTACACTCAAAGCCCTCCCTTAGACAGATGGCCACCCAGCCTCTGCTTTACAACCTCCAAAGGAGGAGGAGATCCCACCACACTCCATGAAGGCAGCAGCAGAGTCCACTGCTGGACAGCTCTGACCATCAGGGAGTTCTTCCTGGTGGGAGAGACCACCATGGCCGTCGAGTCCAACCTCCTTCTGCCATGCAGGAACGTACACTCAAAGCCGTCCCTCAGACAGATGACCACCCAGCCTCTGCTTTACAACCTCCAAAGGAGGAGGAGATCCCACCACACTCCATGAAGGCAGCAGCAGAGTCCACTGCTGGACAGCTCTGACCATCAGGAAGTTCTTCCTGGTGGGAGAGACCACCATGGCCGTTGAGTCCAACCTCCTTCTGCCATGCAGGAACGAACACTCAAAGCCGTCCCTTAGACAGATGGCCACCCAGCCTCTGCTTTACAACCTCCAAAGGAGGAGGAGATCCCACCACATTCCATGGAGGCAGCAGCAGAGTCCACTGCTGGACAGCTCTGACCATCAGGAAGTTCTTCCTGGTGGGAGAGACCACCATGGCCGTCGAGTCCAACCTCCTTCTGCCATGCAGGAACGAACACTCAAAGCCGTCCCTTAGACAGATGGCCACCCAGCCTCTGCTTTACAACCTCCAAAGGAGGAGGAGATCCCACCACATTCCATGGAGGCAGCAGCAGAGTCCACTGCTGGACAGCTCTGACCATCAGGAAGTTCTTCCTGGTGGGAGAGACCACCATGGCCGTCGAGTCCAACCTCCTTCTGCCATGCAGGAACGAACACTCAAAACCGTCCCTTAGACAGATGGCCACCCAGCCTCTGCTTTACAACCTCCAAAGGCGGAGGAGATCCCACCACACTCCATGAAGGCAGCAGCAGAGTCCACTGCTGGACAGCTCTGACCATCAGGAAGTTCTTCCTGGTGGGAGAGACCACCATGGCCGTCGAGTCCAACCTCCTTCTGCCATGCAGGAACGAACACTCAAAGCCCTCCCTTAGACAGATGGCCACCCAGCCTCTGCTTTACAACCTCCAAAGGAGGAGGAGATCCCACCACATTCCATGGAGGCAGCAGCAGAGTCCACTGCTGGACAGCTCTGACCATCAGGAAGTTCTTCCTGGTGGGAGAGACCACCATGGCCGTCGAGTCCAACCTCCTTCTGCCACGCAGGAATGAACACTCAAAGCCCTCCCTTAGACAGATGGCCACCCAGCCTCTGCTTTACAATCTCCAAAGGAGGAGGAGATCCCACCACATTCCATGGAGGCAGCAGCAGAGTCCACTGCTGGACAGCTCTGACCATCAGGAAGTTCTTCCTGGTGGGAGAGACCACCATGGCCGTCGAGTCCAACCTCCTTCTGCCATGCAGGAACGAACACTCAAAGCCCTCCCTTAGACAGATGGCCACCCCGCCTCTGCTTTACAACCTCCAAAGAAGAAGGGGACCCCACCGCACTCCATGTAGGTAGCAGCAAATTCCACCTTCAAACAGCTCTGACCATCAGGAAGTTCTTCCTGAGGTTCAGGTGGAATCTCCTTTCCTGCAGTTTGAATGCATTGCTCCTTGTCCCAGTCTCTGGAGCAAAAGAAAACGAGCCCGCTCCCTCCTCAACATGACATCCCTTCAAATATTCAAATGTGGCTCTCATGTCCCCTCTTAACCTTCTCTTCTGCAGACTAGACATCCCCAGCTCCCTGAGCCGTTCCTGATAGGGCTTCATGGCTTCCAGATACTCCACCATTTTGGTCACTCTCCTCTAGACCCGCTCCAACTTGTCCACATCCTTCTTGAAATGAGGCGCCCAGAACTGGACACAGGATTATTCTAGATGAGGTCTAACCAAAGCAAAATAGAGTAGTGCTATTACTTTCCTCAGTCTGGACGCCATGCTCCTATTGAGGCAACCAAGAATTGTGTTGGCTTTTTCAGCTGCTGCGTCACGCTGTTGGCTCATGTTCAGCTTGTGGTCCACCAAGACTCCGAGATCCCTTTCACACAGACTGTTATCCAGCCACGTTTCCCCCATCCTCTATTTGTGCCTGACACTTTTTCTGACCTTACATTTCTCTCTGTTGAAACTCATTTTGTGAGCTTTGGCCCAGCTCTCCAATCTATCCAGGTCATTTTGAATTCTGTTCCTGTCCTCTGGGGTATTAGCCACCCCTTCCAATTTGGTGTCATCTGCAAATATGATCAGCATGCCCTCCACTCCTTCATTTGAGTCGAGACACAATACCATGTTTAAATTTTTGAAATATTTAAGTATCACCTGATGGTAAGAGCAGTTGGACAGTGGGATGAGCTACTGCTTGGGAGTCTCCTTCCTTGGAGGTTTGAGATGAAACCACAAACATATTTATTAAATATCATTGAGAAGCAATTGGAGGGAGGAAGCTAAGATCAATTAGGTTTATACACGATCTCATTCACAAGGATAACTTGCTCATAAAATTGGAAAACAAAAGAAAAATCACTGATTAAGGATTTTTAAAAATTTTGGGCATGATGGAAATGGAGAAATTAACAATTTTACTAAAAGATACATCTCTGCGAAGGTTTCAAGAAGAATGGAGTTTACTAAGAAATATGGGCTGGGAACCCTAATAATAAATCTTGGATAGATTGTGGGGAAGTATAGTTTTGTTTAAAATGTGGGAGAACTATTGTCTCACGTAAAGAAATAGGGAGTAAATGATGTGGAATATGGTTATGACGAGACATTAAGAGAAGATAGAATGAAATAAAATGTTTAAATCCAATGTTATGGAAGTGGAATGCTGTGAAGGAGGCAACGTCAAGGAGATATAGATTGATTTCTTATGAGTAATCCTTTCTAAGGCGGATTCATGGAAAAATGCTTTATTGTATATTTATTAAAAAGGAATAATTAAAAAGGAAAAAGAAAGAACAGATGTCAGATGGAAGATGGAGCAAGCTTGTTTTCTGCTGCTCCAGAGACTAGGATATGGAGCAATGGCTTCAAACTTCAGGAGAAGTGATTCTACCTAAATCTTAGGAAAAGGCCCATATTCCAAAATTCTGCTGAAATAAAATTATTTTTTTGAACTTTCTGTTAAAATAGGGATTGAGTTTCTATGATGAAGCCTTGATGGTGGTACAAATCTTGCTGTCTCCCTTGAGAAGGCCTCTGTCTGAGCCCCATCTTGTTTTAGATAAATAAGGTCTCGTGTGCTGATCTTACCTATGAGGAGTTTCTTAACCGGCATTGAAAGAATATTGGGCAAATATTCAAGTATCTTCTTATCTCGACCGGTGTGGATCTTCGCCGTTTCGAACTTATTCTCCATAAAATTTGCACAGGTTGTTTTCTGCAGAAAATAGGATTTTCTGTGCTTGAAATGATACTTTTCTGTGCAAAAAGAAGTTTTCTGAACAGAAAATTCTGTAGTTGGTAACTTATTCTTTGCAAAATCCTCACGTGGCTAGTCTGTACAGGAAACAGGACAGGTCAGCTAAGGACATTCAGAAGCTAGACGATGTCCAGCAAAGGATCACCAAAGTAGTCAAAGTTCTGGAAACCAAGTTTTATGAGGAACAGTTGAGGGCACAAAGGTTTTGAGATGTCAGTAGACCAGTGGTTCTCAACCTGTGTGTCCCCAGATGTTTGTGGACTTCAGCTCCCAGAAGCCCCAGCCACTATGGTCAATGCTCAGGGCTTCTGGGAGCTGAAGTCCAAAAACATCTGGGGACCCACAGGTTGAGAACCACTGCTGAGTAGACCATAAGTTAAACATGAGTCAACATGTGTGTTGCAGCATCTGAAAAAGCCAATTCCTTTCTGGTCTTCATCAACTGGAGTACATTTTCCAGGTTGAGGAACATAGAAGGACCACTCTATTCTGCTTTGGCCAGACCCCACCTGGAGGAATCCTGTGTCCAGTTCTGGGCACCACAGGTCAAGAAGGATATGGACAAGCTGGAAGGTGTCCCGAGGAGGGTGACCAAAATGGTGGAAGGCCTGGAAACCATGAAGCCCTCTAAGAAGCGGCTGAGGCAGCTGGGGATATTTAGCCTGGAGACGAGAAGGTTAAGAGAAGGGGACATGATAGCCATGTTTAAATATTTGAAGGGATGTCATATGGAGGATGGAGCAAGCTTGTTTTCTGCTGCTCCAGAACATAGGACACGTGGCAATGGCTTCATGATGGTAGTATTCTGCTTTGGTCAGACCCCACCTGGAGGAATCCTGTGTCCAGTTCTGGGCACCACAGGTCAAGAAAGATTTGGACAAACTGGAAAGATATGGAAAGATATGGACAAACTGAAGGGTGTCCAAAGGAAGGTGAAGAAGATGTCCAAAGTTCTTGAATGGCTTAGGGATCTGGATAGATTTAGCTTGGAGAAGAGAAGTTTGAAAGGTGACATGAGAGAACCGTCTTTAAATATCTGAAGGGATGTAATGTAGAAGATGGAGCCAGCTTGTTTTCTACTGTTCCAGAGACTAGGATACAAATCAGCGGGTTCAAATTATGAGATTCCTCCTAAATGTTAGGAAGAACTTCTTTACCATAAGAGCTGTTGGACAATAGAATAGGGACTTGGAATTGTAGAGTTGGAAGAGACCCCAAGGGCCATCCAACGCCATTCTGCCATGCAGGAAGACGCCATCAAACAGACTTCCGTGGAAGATCTTCTCTGGAGATCTTTCAGCAGAAGTTGGATGGGCATCTCTCCAGAGTGCTTCAAGTCGTGGGTCTTCCTGCATGGCAGAATGGGGTTGGACGAGACGGCCCTTGGGGTCTCTTCCAACTCTGTGATTCTTTGGGGCTCTCTGAATGCCAGCGTAAAATGTATTCGTGATGGTTCCTCTCTTTCAGAGCAAGCAGGAGGAGCTCCAGAAGAAACTAGAAGCTGCGGAGAAACAGCTGGAAGAAACTCAGCAGGAGCTCCAACTTCGCGAGATCGCAGCAGCGGCATCCGGGAAAGGTTAGGAAATGATTTTTTCAGATCAATGGCGTGGAAAGTGACCACCTGCATGCAGCCTTCTGGACCTTCTGGGCTTCTCCAGATGGCCGTGCCCCCTTGCCCAGGACCCCTTTGTCGGGAGATAATTTTCCAAATCAGCCTCCCAGTCTTTAAAAACTGATTTCTTAATGCTGGCTTGTAATTGGGTGGTCACATGGTTCGGTCCCACCCACTTTTCTCTTTGGCTCCACCCACCCACGGAGGTACGGAAGCCCACAAGGGACCCCAGTTTGTCTTTGGAAGGAGTGGAGAGGGGTCCCCCTATTTTGGCTAGGGGTCAGTGCAGCTTTGCTGATATTTTGGGTCTTGGGTCTACCTCTGCCACTCCAAAAATGTGGCCTCTTTCCATCTGAAATCCCAATTTAACTGCTGTTGGGGTATCTGTCTTTTGGAATCTTGGGATTTGTAGTATGTCTAGTGGTACTTAGAATTCTCTTCCAAGGACCTCTGGTGCCTCCCCAAACTACAAATCCCAGGATTTGTTGTGATGCAACCATGGTTATTGAAGTGTGACCAAAATATTATCACAAGTCTAACATTTTGTAATAATTAATTAATTTATTTTAATTAGTTAATCCATTAACAAATAAAATAATAATAGTAATTATATTATAATATATATAATATATATTATATATATATAGTATATAATTAATATATAATAATATATGTTATATTATTATTATTATTGTTATATTTTAACGATTCTCTTTGAAATCAGTTAAATTTTATTCAAACTGAACTGAACCAACTGAAAAGTAATCAATTTTAGTTAATCAGCTGATATAAAAAAATTAATCAATCAACCCACCAACTAAAAAATAATAAACTAATTGATTAGTCAGCTTAAAATACTTAAGTGATTAGGTAAGTCAAATAATAAAGTAATCAAAATTATAAATTGATTGATTATTAATTAATCAATCATGTTTTAATCAATTGGACTTTACTGAAGCCAAGTGGAATCAATTGAAATTCCATACGAGTTAACTGAGAATCCATATTAGTTGATACGAAAATCCATTTTAGTTAGCTGAGCTAAATAATTAATTAATTGTCCCGCTGACTAAAAATGATTAATCTAAAAGCAGCAGCAAGTAAAAACACATGCAAACATGGAAATTTCTGTTTTCATTCGTTTATCATGTTCGGCAGCTAATATCTCAATTGAAATTGAGACCTGTGTTCCAAAATTCTGCTGAAATAATATTATTATTTTTTAAACATTCTGTTGAAAGAGGGAGTGGTTTGAAATGATGAACTGACTAAGGGAAATGATTTACTAATAAAAATGATAAATTTATTAATTAATTAAAATTAATTATTAATTGAAATTAATTATTAATTAATTGAAATTAATTATTAATTAATTGAAATTAATTAATTATTAAAATTAATTAACGGTGGCACTTTGATCCCACTTTAACTAATATTTCTGCTAACACTAGCAAGTGATTCTGCTTCCACGGGCCACGAAAGCAGAATCCGGTGGCCACCCGCGCTTTGCACGCGCTCCGTTCCTTCCGCCTCCCGGCTCGCTCGGCTGTCACTCCCGATTTCTGCCCGGACGCCTCTCAGGAGCGGCGCGCCTGTCTCCCCTCGTCGCTCTTGCGTAAAAACCGGGCCGCCCCGGAGGGCTGGTGCTCCAGATCTGTCAAGAGGACTTTGCAGCCGCCGATGCATCGGCAAGGCTCGGGAGCCGGGGATTGGACTCGCGGGCGAACAGCCAGACGTGTTGCAAAGAGCAAAAGCGACAAAAGGAAAAAAAGGCAGAGGTGTTGCTGTAAGAAGGGTCGAAATGAACGCGTTGCACCCCCAAAAGGAGAAGTCTTATCCCCCCCCCTTTTGTGCATCTTTAGCTAATGACTAAGTCTTCAGTATATTTTCCTTTTTCAGTTTATTGTTTTAGCACTGTGTTCTAAATAGGTCAAAAATGTTAGTCGGGGTTTATGTTGTCCTCTGACTAACACTTTTGACTTAAACTACGAAGCATAGAATCATAGATTGATAGGGTTGGAAGAGACCCCTGGTTGGAAGGGTTAGAAAAGACCCCTGGGGGCCATCCAGTCTAACCCCCCTCTTCTGCCATGCAAGAAGACACCGTCAAAGCCCTTCCTTGGACAGGTGGACGTCCAGGATCTCCAAGATCATAGTCCAATGAAGAATCACAGAATCATAGAGTTGAGCGAGATCACGATGGGCATCAAGTCCAACCCCATTTGGCCATGCAGGAACAAATACTCAAAGCACCCCCAGCAAATGGCCCCCCAGCCTCTGCTTAAAAACCTCCAAAGAAGGAGGAGATTCCACTGCACTCCATGGAAGCAGCAGCAGATTCCACTGCCGGACAAGTCCGACCATCAGGAAGTTCTCCCTGAGGTTTAGCTGGAATCTCTTTTCCTGTAGTTTGAATCCATTGCTCCTTGTCCTGGTCTCTGGAGCAGCAGAAAACAAGCTTACTCCATCCTCAATATGACATCCCTTTAAACATGGCTCTCGTGTCCCCTCTTCACCTTCTCTTCTGCAGGCAAAACATCCCCAGCCCCCTCAGCTGCTCCTCAGAGCGCTTCGTGGCTTCCAGACCCTCCGCCCTTTTGCCCGCCCTCCTCTGGACATGTTCCAGCTTGTTGATCGCCTTTTTGAAATGGACTGCCCAGAACTGGACACAGGATTATTCCAGATGAGGTCTGACCAAAGCAGAATAGACGGCCACCATTACTTCCCTCAATCTGGACACCATACTCGTATTGATGCAACCAAGAATCATGTTGGCTTTCTTGGCTGCCGCATCACACTGCTGGCTCACGTTCAGTTTGTGGTCCACCAAGACTCCTGGATCCCCTTCATAGTCTGATCCTAGATCCCTTTGCATAGTCTGAGTGCTGGACTACAACCCAGGAAAACAGAGTTAGATTCCCATGAATATATATATGAATGTATATTCCCATGAATATATATATTTTTGCTGTGTGCCTTCAAATCATTTCAGACTAAGGTGACCCAATCAATCATGGGGTTTTCTGGGGCTGAGAGAGTGTGGTGTACCGAAGTTTCCATGGCTGAGCAAGGAACTGAACCTTGGTCTGCAGCGTCGTAGTCCAACGATCTAACCACTATACACGAGAGAGAGAGTGAGAAGGCTAAAGGTAGGAGACAGACAGACAAATGGGCAGATGAAAGATGCAGAGATTGATAGATACCTGGCTGATAGAGATAGATAAGTAGGTAGGTAGGTAGGTAGGTAGGTTTCCTGTAATGCTCAGAATGTGTCCAGTTCTGGGAACCTCATTTCAAGAAGGAGATGGACAAGTTGGAAGGTGTCCAGAGGAGGGCGACCAAAATGGTCTGAAGCCATGAAGACCCCTGAGGAGCGGCTTAGAGAGCTGGGGATTTTTAGTCTGCAGAAGAGAAGGTTGACATGATAGCCCTGTTTAAATATTTGAAGGGATGTCATGTTGAAGATGGAACAAGCTTGTTTTCTGCTGCTCCGGAGACTAGGACACGGAGCAATGGATTCAAACTGCAGAAAAAGAGGTTCCACCTAAGCACCAGGGAGGACTTTCTCATGGTCAGAGCCGTTCGGCAGTGGAATCTGCTGCTGCTTCCATGGAGTGTGCTGGAGTCTCCTCCTTCTTTGGAGGTTTTTAAGGAGAGGCTGGGTGGCCATTTGCCTGAGGGTGCTTTGAGTGTCTGTTTCTCCATGGCAGAATGGGGTTGGACTGGATCGCCGTGGTGTTCTCTTCCAACTCTATGATTCTACATCGGACTAGGATCCTGGAGATCAAATGAATGAATTCCGATCCAACCATGAAATTCTTCCTGGTGGGAAGAGTGGGATCTGCTGCTGCCTCAGTGGAGTGTGGTGGAATCTCCTCCTCCTTTGCAGTTTTTTTTAAAAGAGAAGCTGGAGGACCGTCTGTCAAAAGGAGAGCTTGGATGGTGCCTTCTTGCCTGGTGGTACGGGGATGGACTAGATGGCCCTTGAGGGTCCCTTCCAGCTCCTGGATTCTATCATCTGTTTCCTTCAGCTCTCTTTTAGCTCCTAAAAAATAGTAACTTCCTGAAGCAGCTCCAATTTAGAAACCTACTCTACGCACACGTTTCCAGTGCGAAAGCCCCGGGCGGGTGCCTGGTCAATGGACGTCATTAGAACTGTCTTACCGATTTAGTTCAGTGGGTACGGATTTGTCACCTCCTCTTCCAGGAGCACAGAAGAGGGATTTTCTCCAATAAAATCCAAGCCTGTTTCTGCCCTTCCCTGGAAAAGACACAGCAAGCGGAGAGAAAGAGAACTGGTTTTATTTTAGGAATTGCCTTTGGTTCTGCTCCTCTCCCGGGTCTCCGTTAACACAAGTGTGTCGGTGCAAAGGAAGACCCTCTTCTGTTACCAACTGCAGGCTTTGCATAGGCTTTCCCTCAGATATTTAGACAAGGAGGACTGGGTTCTACATGTCAGAGGCTCTTTAAGTTAAGGCTGGACTTTAAAAGTCTGTGATGGTTTAGTTAGACGGAAGGAGGGATTAAAAAAGGAAGTTAGAATTAGAATCATAGAATTGTAGAGTTGGGAGAGACCCCAGGGGCCATCCAGTCCAACCCCCCCCCATGCAGGGACACCCATCAAAGCATTCCCAAAAGATGGACATCCAGCCTCTGTTTTCCAGTCAGTTTATAATCACTTAGAGAGCAAGGTGGCAATCACGAGAAGTCAGCATGGATTTCTCAAAAACAAGTCATGCCAGATCAATCTTATCTCTTTTTATGACAGAGTTACTAGCTTGATAGATGAAGGGACTGCCGTGGATGTAGCATATCTCGATTTCAGGAAGGACTTTGACAAAGTTCCCCGTGACATTCTTGCAAGGAAGCTGGTAAAATGCGGGCTGGACAGGGCTGCTGTTAGTTGGATTTGGAATTGGTTGACCGGCCGAACCCAAAGGGCGATCACGAATGGCTGCTATTCATCCTGGAGAGGAGTGACTTTTTGGGGGTGCCACAGGGTTCTGTCCTGGGCCCAGGGCTGTTCAATATCTTCATCAACGACTTGGAGGAAGGAATAGAGGGCATGCTCATCAGATTTGCAGATGACACCCAGTTGGGAGGGATTGCTAATACACCAGAGGAAAGGGTCAAAATTCAGGACGACC
>CAOKZL010003144.1:0-123768 GCA_948472985.1 Iguana delicatissima
CATTCAAGATCTGGGTCGTGGTCAGCAGAATCCATACTCCAGACTGTTGAGCGTGCGTTTTCAGGGTTATCAAACAGTGACTGCCTTCTAGGTTGAATATTGAAAGGTGAAAGAGGCCAAGTATAGCGCACAGGACCACGCCTATGGGGAGTAGCCTCCATGTTGTCTCCGCAGGACTTGTCCAGGCATGCAAAAATGGCCGCTTCTCTCTCATGATATATGTCTCAAAGGGCGCCTTCCAATTGGCCGGTTTGACACACATGATTCTGAGGGGTCCAAATCCATCCCTATTGGTTGAGGGTGGTGGGGCGGGCTCTTAGAGGGGTCACACGACCCTGCTGGGCCAATGGCAGCGTGAATTGGAAATCGCCTCTGATTGGCCCACGTGGATCCGAAGGGGTCACGTGACTCTGCTGGGGCCCATTTAGAAACCGATTTAGAAATCGCCCCATTGGATGGCTTGGACCACGTGGGAGGGGAGGGGATACGGCCCATTCCGGATGTCCCACCCTAGTACTTCCAGGGGAGGGAGATTGATAGGTGTCAGTCATTTCTGACAGGTCATAAATCAATCACTTTTGACAGGTCATAAATCAATCAAATCTGACAGGTCATAAATCAATCAAATTTGACGGTCATAAATCACTTTTGACAGGAGCTACACACCCCTGCTACTGCTGTGCATAAACTCTTCTGCTTGTCCCAGTCCTCATCTGGGGATAATACCAGAAGGGTATGAATTTTTGTACCCCAGATCTTTGAGAAGAAAAAGGACCATGAGAAGCTGTAAAAATGGCCATGGGGTGGCATGTGAGCTAGAGGCTGGATTGGAAGGATGCCAAATACCTATGCATTTATTCATGGAGATCTATAATTCCTCTAACCGAGAATAAGAGTGATTCAAAAATAAGCTACAAAATTCCTCTGAGGCTGCAGTCTTAAACACTGTTGCTAGAGGAGTAAGTTCAACTGAACATAGAATGTCTTAACAAATCTTAACAAATAACAAATTAAAATTAATAAGTTATATATTAAGTTGGAAACATGTGAATGAAAAGGACAACTCAGTTGAATTCATTTTTTTAACATCAGTGGTTGAATTAGAAATTCAGCATCAATATTTCTTCCATATCAAACAATCAATTAAGTTATTAAGAGCACATCCAGATTGATTGAAAAATGCCAAATTTTGTTCCTGTTCTTTCTGATTTTATACTGGCTTAACATAAACCAACCTGGGGAGCTGGTATTAAAATGTCTCTGATTGTATCAGGAGCTGACATAACATATTCTGGGATAAACAAAATGTGCATGGAGCTCCAAAATAAAATTAGAAAGAAAAGGAAGAAAATCTGAGACTCTGGTCTTTTTAATTAGTATAGATGTGCCCTTTATTTTATTTTTTATTTTATTTTTTAGTTAACAAGATGGAAATTTTACATTACCTGTTTCTTTTAAAAAATAATGTACAGTTCTTTTGTATCAGTGCAAAACTACATTCTTTATTCTTGGACTGGGGAATTAAAAGGTTAAGAGCACAAGACTTGAACCATTTACTGAAGAGTTTGCTCAATGGGTTTAATTAGAACAAAGTCTTTAATTAGAACAAAGTCTTACAGTCTCACTAAGTGATCCACTCCCACCCCATTTCTGACAAATAACAAAGGATACATTTTATGGAAGCCAAACATTTCCTTATATTTATAAAATCTCAGGGATCTCAAACAGTTATAGAAACAACTGAAATCAATTTGAAATAAAGGCCAGAATGACAGATGACAAACATCTTAAAAATATAATTTCAGATTTTTTTTCTTTAATAGATATCTATCAAAACATTCTGATTCACTGAAATGCAGTTCTGAAAGTTCAATAATTGTTTTTGATTATACCATAGTTGAGGTAAATATTCACTGAGTTGTGCCTTTGTGATCATATTAAAGTCTGCTTAATTTTAGTTATGCTGCAAGGAAAATCATAATGAAAGAGAAGTAGTTGCTGCAAACTTATTAAGCAATAAAACACATAGTTATAAGCTAAAAAACCTGAACTATGTTACAAATTTGATTATGAGCTATGCTTATTTGATATAAAATAAAATGTGGTTAGTGTGCTTGAAATTTAGGCGATCCAGAGTCATGTGGTTTACTAGAAGATCTTGGATCAATTATTACCTCTCAGTTTAATTCATTTCACAAAGCTATTGTGAGGATGAAGTGCAATAATAGTTGAAAATATATCCTACTCTATTCAAAAGGGTTTAGAGATATTACAGATCAAGTTAAGAAACCATACATGTAGGTGTGCCTAGTTATTAATTTTGTCATTAAGAGTTTTAATAGAAGCTGTTGGCTTTGAATTTTTTAATTTACGTTAATTTATGATGATAGCATGATTGTTTAGTTAATTCCAAGGTTAAAAACTGAACTAACAAATATTAAAAACAATGTGGAGTGGGGTGGTCTTTTCATTCAAATGGTTCTGCATTGCTCTACACTGAACACAGCACATAAACTCCTCATCTCTTTCATTTTGAAACTCTTAACCCTGGAACTGTTGAAATCTATGTGAGAACCAGAAAGGAAGGAAGGAAGGACAGGGAACTACAATGACAGGGAAAAGCAAGACAGGTGGGTGAGAAATGGTAATTTCAAAAACTCATGAAGCTGTTTTCTCCTCTCTAAAACTCAAAACAGGAATGTGGACAGAACTAAAACCTTACCCTCATTATGGTAAGACTTATAACAATGGAAAGAGAACTTAAAAATTAACTTAATTCTTAAAAATGCCCTCTTTCAACAGAAATGTAATTGGAATAGATTTTTTAGCACATTAATGGTTAACTAAATCTGTTAATGCTTTCGCACTACAATTTCTATCTCTGATAATCTCTTAATCAACACAGATTAATTGCACTGTAAAAGGTACCCTGTGGGTGTAGTATGGGGAAGTTGAGGATGGGTCAATGTCAATGATAAACATGCTTTTGATAAATTAAAAAAAAAAAACACCCTTAAATAAGAATGAGTTGTTCAGGTGAGAAGTCAGCCATCAGTTTTCTAGGGCAACCTGATCTGACACCAACTGAAGTAACCAGCACCATCATTCTTCAATGTCTTAATACCCTAAAGGCACCAAGATCACTGTCTAAGCTAAGTAGAGTTAGCCCTGGTTAATACCTGGATGGGAAACTGCCAATGAATACCAAGTGCTGCAGACAATATTTCAGGGGAAGGAACTGGCAAAAACACATCAGAATATTCCTTGTCTAAGAAAAATCTATAAAATTCATGGGGTGATAGAATCATACAGCTTGAAGAAACACAAGGACCATCAAGTCCTATGCCCTGTCATGCTGGAATACACCATCGAAACATTCCCAACAGATGGCCATCCAATCTCTTTTTAAAAACAAAAAAGGAGACTCCACCACACTCCAAGGCATCCTATTCTGCTTATCAACACAAGTCTACAGCAGACCTGAAAACACACACACTCAGTAGTGGGGGAAGCAACCTGTGACCCACCAGATTTGTGTGACTGCACTTCCCACCATCCTTCACCATTGGCCAAACTGGTTAGGCAGCACTAACCTAGATACAATGTAGAACCATTGGATGTGGTTGCCAGGGTTTTTGGTTTGAAACATCGTGCCTCACGATATAAAAGCTCTGATCAGGAGGATTTTAAACTGAGTTATGTGTGGGAGAGTGACAGTATTCTTGAGGGCAGGAGTTCATCAAGTGCTAAAGATAATAATCCAAATGTTATTGAGGGAACTGAGTGAATAGTATAAGAGCATGACTGTAAGAGGAGAAAAACCTTAAATAAACAGGTAGGGGGAATGACCCATGGTCTTAGATGTCTCTACATTAATGCACAGAGCATGGGAAATAAGATGAACCTGAATTCTTTTAACACAGCAAAGCAGATATGTTATAATAGGCCTTCTTAAAGCAGATGACCACACATTCAGAAAAAGCAAGATTGCAATAATGGGAGATTTCAATTATCCTGATATTTGTTGGAAGTCATATTCTGCCAAGAATATCAGGTCCAACAAATTTCTCACTGCAAATAACTTCATTGTCCAGAAGGTGGAAGAGGCAACAAGGGGATCAGCTGTTTTGGACTTGATCCTAACCAACAGTGATGACTTAGTTAACGAGGAAGAAGTGGTGGGATCCTTAGGTGTGAGTGAACATGTTCTCCTGGAGTTTGTTATACAGTGGAAAGGGGAAGCCAAGCAAGCATAGTCAGTCTCACATTCTAGACTTTAAGAAAGCTGGTTTCATAAACTTAGGGAAATGTTAGGTGTCATCCCATGATCAGGCATACTAAAAGAAAAAGGAGTTTATGATGAAGGAGAGTTTCTTCCAACTAAGATATTGAAGGCACAATTTCAAATAATTCCATTGAAGAGGAAAAATGGGAGGTGTTTAAAGAAACCAGGATGGATGTCTAAAGAACTTTCAAATGAACTAAAATTAAAAGGGCCATGTGTAAGAAATGGACAAAGGGGGAAAATCACCAAAGAGGAATTCAAACAACTAGCCAGCACATGTAGGGAAAAGTCAGAAAAGCTAAAGTGCAGAATAAACTCAGGCTTCCTAGAGAGGTTAAAAATAATGAAAAGGGCTTTTTCAGTTATGTCTATAGCAAAAAGAAAAAAAGGAGAGGGTAAGGCTGTTGCAAGGAGAAGATAGAGAAGCGGTGACAGAGAAAAGGCAGAACTTCTCAATGTCTTGGGTCTTCTCCAAAAAGAAAAACAGTATTCAACCTGGAGAAGATAGAACAGATGTTGTAATAGGGGAAATGCATCACAGAATAGGTAAAGAGGTAGTACAGGAATACCTGACTACTGTTAAGGAATTCAAGTCACCAGGGCCAGATGAACTACATCCAAGGGAGCCAGATGAGCTACAGGGCCAGATGAACTACATCCAAAAGAACTGGCAGAAGTAATTTCAGTACCACTGGCAATAATCCTGGAGAGTTTGTGGAGATCAGGAGAAGTCCCAGCAGACTGGAGGAGCGCAAATGTTGTCCCCATCTTCAAAAAGGGGAGAAAAGAGGATCCAAACAATTATTGCCCTGTCAGCCTGACATCAATACTAGGAAAAATCCTAGAGTAGATTGTTAAATAGACGGTTAAATAGACTTAGAAAGGAATTTTGCGATCACTAAGAGTCAGCATAGGTTTCTCAAAAACAAGTCATACCAGATTAATCTAATTTTTTTTTTATAGAGTTATAAGCTTGGTAGATAAAGGCAATGCTGTGGCGGTACTGTATCTTGATTTCAGTAAAGCCTTAGAGTTACTAGCTTGATAGATGAAGGGAATGCTGTGGATGTAGCATATCTCGATTTCAGTAAGGCCTTTGACAAAGTTCCCCATGACATTCTTGCAAAGAAACTAGTAAAATGCGGGCTGGACAGGGCTATTGTTAGTTGGATTTGTAATTGGTTGACCGACTGAACCCAAAGAGTGATCACGAATGGCTGCTTTTCATCCTGGAGAGAAGTGACCAGTGGGGTGCCACAGGGTTCTGTCCTGGGCCCAGTGCTGTTCAATATTTTTATCAATGACTTGGATGAAGGAATAGAGGGCATGCTCAACAAATTTGCAGATGACACCAAATTGGGAGGGGTTGCTAATACGCCAGAGGACAGGATCAAAATTCAAAATGACCTAGATAAATTGGAGAGCTGGGCCAAGGCTAACAAAATGAAATTCAACAGAGAGAAGTGTAAGGTCCTACACTTAGGTAGAAAAAATGGAATACAGCAATATAGGATGGGGGACAAGTGGCTGGATAGCAGTACGTGTGAAAGGGATCTAGGAGTCTTCATAGACCACAAGCTGAACATGAGTCAGCAGTGCGATGCAGCAGCCAAGAAAGCCAATGCAATTCTTGGCTGCATCAATAGGAGTCTGGTGTCTAGATTGAGGGAGGTACTGGTACCACTCTACTCTGCTTTGGTTAGACCTCATCTGGAATACTGTGTCCAGTTCTGGGCACCCCAATTCAAGAAAGACATGGTCAAGCTGGAGCAAGTCCAGAGAAGGGTGACCAAAATGGTGAGAGGCCTGGAAGCCATGCCCTATGAGGATAGATTAGAGAGCTGGGTATGTTTAGTCTGCAGAAGAGAAGGTTAAGAGGGGACATGATAGCCATGTTTAAATATTTGAAGGGATGCCATGTAGAGGAAGGAGAGGGCTTGTTTTCTGCTTCTCCAGAGACCAGGACAAGGAGCAATGGATTCAAGCTGCAGGAGGGGAGATTCCACCTGAACCTCAGGAAGAACTTCCTGACGGTCAGGGCTGTCCGGCAGTGGAATATGCTGCCTTGGAGTGTAGTGGAGTCTCCTTCCTTGGAGGTTTTTAAGCAGAGGCTAGATGGCCATCTGTCGGGAATGCTTTGAGGGTGTTCCTGCATAGCAGGGGGTTGGACTGGATGGTCTGTGTGGTCTCTTCCAACTCTACATTTCTATGATTCTATGATTCTAAGCTCCCTCATTAATATTCTTGCAAACAAGGTAGTAAAGGGTAGGTAGACAAAGCTACTGTTACATGGATTTATAATTGGCTGACCACCCAAACACAAGGAGTGCATGCCAATGGCTCCTCTTCATGATGGAAAGAAGTGACCAGTGGGGTGCCTCAGGGTTGTGTCCTGGGCCCAGTGCTGTTCAATATCCTTATCTTTACTTGGATGATGGAACAGAAGGCATGATCAATCAATTTGCAGGTGATGTCAAATTAGGAGGGATAGCTAATACCCCAGAGGACAGGAACATGAACATGCTCTTGTCCTCTGTGGAATAAACATGAATCAGCAGTGTGATGCAGCAGTCAAGAAAACCAATGTGATTCTTGGTTGCATCAATAGGAGTATAGTGCCTAGATCAAGGGAGGTAATAGTACCACTCTATTCTACTTTGGTTAGACCTCATTTGGAATTTTGTGTCCAGTTCTGGGAACCTCATTTCAAGAAGGACATTGACAAGCTGGAATGTGACCAGAAGAGGGTGACCAAAATGGTAAAGGGTCTGGAAGCCATGCCCTATGAGAAGCAGCTTAGGGAGCTGGGTATGTTTAGCCTGCAGAAGCGGAGGTTAAGAGGAGATATGATAGCCATGTTTAAATATTTGAATAGATGCATGTCGAGGAGGGAGAGGGCTTGTTTTCCACTGCTCCAAGACTACGACAAGGAGCAATGGATTCAAACTGCAGGAAAGGAGAATCCACTTAAATCTCAGGAAGAACTTCATGACAGGAAGAGCTATCCTGCAGTGGAATATGCTGCCTTTGAGTGTGGTGGAGTCTCTTTCTTTGGAGGTTTTTAAGTAGAGGCTGGATGGCCATCTGTTGGGAGTGCTCAGATGTGTGTTTCTGCATGGCCAGGGGGTTGGACTGGATGGCCCCTGCGGTTTCTCCCAACTCTACAATTCTAGAATCAGAATTAAAATGACCTTGACAGATTAGAGACTGGGGCCTAAACGAACAAAATGAATTTTAACAGGGAAAAATGTAGGGTACTACACTTGGAAAGAAAGAATGAAATGCACAAATATAGGTGGGAGACACCTAGCTTGAAAACAGTATGTGTGAAAGGGATCTAAGAGTCTTAGAGGACCACAAACTTGACAGTGGTCAACAATGTGATGTGGCAGCTAAAAAAGCCAATGAGATTCTAGGTTGCATCAATAGCAATATAATGTCAAGATCAAGGGAAGTAATAATACCACTCTATTCTGCTTTGGTTAGACCACACCTGGAATACTGTGCCCAGTTCTGGGCACCACCATTCAAGAAAGTTATGGACAAGCTTGAACAGTCCAGTGGACTGTGAACAAAATGGTGAAGAGTCTGGAAACCATGCTCGATGACGAACAGCTTAGGGAGCTAGGTATGTTTAGCCTGATGAAAAGAAGGTTAAGAAGTGACATGAGAGCCATGTTTAAATATTTGAAGGGATGTCATGTTGAACATGGAACAAACTTTTTTTCTGCTGCTCCAGAGACTAAGGACTTTTCCACCCTACACTGTTGTAGTGCTATTACTCCACTTTCAATATCCTGTGGAATTGTGGGCTGTGTAGTTTGCTGGGGCAAAGAGCTCTCTGGCTCAGAATTCTAAATGCCCCTCCTTAAACTGAAACCCGCGGATTCCATAGGATGTTGAAAGTAGAATAATAACACTATATCAGTGTAGTGCAGAAAGGGATACAAACTACAGGAAAAGAGATTTCACCTAAACATCAAGAAGAACTTACTGACAGGAAGAGCCTCTTTGAAAGTGGAGTATGTTGCGTTGGAGTGTGGTAGAGTCACCTTCTTTGGATGTTTTTAAACAGAGGCTGGATGGCCCTTTTCTGGGGGTACTTTGAATGTGTGTTCCTGCATGGCAGGGGGTTGGACTTGATGGCCATTGCAGTCTCTTCCAACTCTATGATTCTATTATTCTATGATAAAAGAACATCCATGAGGAATTATAATATGAATTATAATTCATTAATCATAACATGAATTAATTATAATATTCATATAGTTTTGTTTTTCCCGGAATCCCTTCACTCTACAGAATTAACGTGATATGATTTTACTTGAGCTGCTATGGTTTCACCGTATGGAATTCTGGGAATTGTAGTTTATGGAAGGGCACTTGGAACTCTCACCTTAAGTATATCATCAAACTACAACTCCAGGATTCCACTGGGTGAAACCATGGCAGTTAAAGTGGACTCTTAGCACTATAATTGTGCAGTGTGAAAGAACTCTAGGTTTTGCTTCAAAAACAAGATACATGTAAATACATATTAAACAAAGAAGCATATAGGCCGTATGTGAAGGGAAAAATGTCTTCCAAGAAAAATACCAACAGAGTCTTTTTCACCTGCCATAGCGTCCCAGAAATGGGACTATCAGGGCTTCACTGAAGGCCTTCTAGTGGAGAGGAAAACTAAGGTTTTGTTCAATGGTTTTCCATTATTCTGTGTTCTAATAAAGCTTGGGACATACCAGATTGGGATACACAGAAAAAATATGACAGCAATTTTCAAATCAAATTTGTATTTGAAATTAGGCTCCACTGAACAGGGTACAAAATTAAAACCCACTCACTCACACAGAGATAATTTATTAACCATTTTCTTACCTGTCTCGACTTCTACGGGAAGGAAAAGCAGCATTACAACCCTGCACTGTACAAATATGCATTTCCTTTAGGTGTACATTTTTGAAATGCATTTTAACACTGTAAGAGTTTTTAAAGGTCTTCTTACAGATGTCACAGTGGAAGTGATCATCTCCCTTTGGAAGGCCTAGCGCATGTTGGTTGACAAGGTCCATATGTTGGAAAGCTTCAGTACCAGGAATGGCCACACTCCTACTGGAGAGTGTGCTGAACCCACTCCCGCTCAGCAAATGGTATTGCAATTCAGAGAAGTCATTCACAGGAATCTTGTAGTTCAACTGCCTCTTAATATAGTTGTGGGGTTCAGTGATTGCTTTGATTCCATCATTTTGCTGGTTTGGCTCCTCATACACATTTTCACTAGAAACTGTTTGTAACAATTTGCTTAGTTCTGGCTTATCCTTTTTCTCAGAGTGATGTAATTCATCCACTTTAATGCCTAGGTCATTTGATCCTGTTGATTTTGGTTCTTGGATCTTAGATAAGGATTTCCATGCTATATCTGAATGGAGCTGCTTTTCCACTGAGTGGTTCATACTATGTTCTACCCTAGATTTTTGCATCTCAACATGCCCTTCACTTATCACTTGTGGAGGCATGTCATCTTCTGAGCTGGCAACTTCATTTGTTGCTCTTGTTGTTTCAACAGCTCCTTTGTCTATCTTGATGGGCATGCTAGACTTACGGGATTTTTTCTTGGGCAGCACATCAAAAGGTGATTTGTCAGGTATTGAGGAGGAAACCAGAGGGAGAGAAGGAAGGGTACCTGGTGTGTTTGCAAGCTCAGCTGGAGTCATTGGACTGCGGTAAAAGGGAAGAACCGGTTGCACTGTTTTTAGGTTTGGAAAGAGAATGCCATTTTGTCCAGTACTATGAAAACTTGATTGCACTTTTGATTCTATACAAGAACCTCCATAGCTGGAAATGGCCCTGTTATCTGGAGGCAATAAAGCAAAGTCTGTCCTTTTGTTTTCTTCTAGTCCAGTGATGGTCAACCCATTCTTCAAATCTTTATCACGATTGTTTCGGTTCATAGGCATGTGGAGCCTTGGGTTGGGATTGGCACTGTGGCGGTTTCGGCTCGTAGGGAGCTAAATACCATGTTGCAGCCTTCAATAGTGCACTTATGTTTAATTTTCAGGTGGACTGCATTGTAGTGGATCTTAAGAGTTCCTTTGTCATAAAATGTCTTCTCACATGCAGTACAAAAAACACGCCCTTTCCTTGTTCCAGTCCCATTTTTCTCAACTGATTTCATTTTACTTTCTGGAGACACTTGGCTTACTTTGAGCTTTGTATCAGCATTCTGGGAGTTCAAATCCCTTGGGGAAATATCCTGCTCTGGTTTCAAAGCAATATCTGGGCTAGTTGCAGCCTTCTCCTTTTCAATTTGAAATGAAGAATTAGACATCAAGAAAGTGTTTTCTGAAAACTGTGTATGCACTTCTTGTTTCAGTTCATTATTACTGTCCTGGACTTGCTCTATCAGGAGCCTTTCAGGGGGCGAACCTATCAAGGGTGGGGGCACAGGACTAAAAAACTGAAAAGGTAGCATGAAAGCCATGTTGTGCACAACATTCTCAAAGTGATGGATGTTAACAGGATTAATGTTGTCTAAACAAGTGGAAAAGTTTGCATTTCTCTGATTATAGCTTTCAATGAATGCCCTTATATCCATGTTAGCTGATGTTGTAGGGATGATGACAGATTGCCCTTCTCTCTCCTGAATTGCCATTAGCTCTACGATGGACTTTGTTTCACCAAAACGTAGAAACTGCTGCAAAGTAGCCAACTCCTCTTCGTTGGTCATGATACTCCAGTGATCCAGGACTTTTCCAGAAGCATCCTTGCAAAGACCAAAAACAAGAGCAACACCACATTTATAAGAGTGACACTGACATCTAATTGATATGTTCAGTTTAATGCAATGGTTTCCAGCTTCCTCAGAAATTGTGGAACTTCAGGTGCTAGAAACATCAACCTGAAATGCTAATATTCAGAGGTTCTTGGAACTGAAGTTGAACATCTACAGTTCCAGACTTAAACTATCACCTAATGACTTATATTCATCTTGTATCAGAAATGCTTCCAGGCATTGCCCTTTTGGTCTCAATGTAAAATAAGAGACAAAATAGGCATAGCATCTCTTACCCATTTGCCTGGCATTCAGTTAGCCTCTTTCTCACCAGTTATGTGACATACTAAGGCTGACACTATTAGTGGCATACACTGGCGTAAGTTAGCCTTACCCAAAGACAATAATGATAATGATAATACAGCAACAACAACAGGACTGGAAGGAAGAGTTATTCTGCTATTGTTATTAAACACCTGGAGTCAAACTCTTTGCAGATCTACCAGCAGAATCAAATTTACTCTCTTCTTGCCTCTGTTCCTACTTCACACATGGCCTATAAATGAGACTGTATAGCTGAAACCATGTGACCCTCCAGATGGTGTTGAACTATAACTCCATCCTTCCTCACCATTGGCTATGCTGATTGTGGATGATGGGATTTGCAGTCCAACAATATTTGAAAGGCCACAGGATGACTCCTCACCTCTGCTCTACAGGGTGAGAACAATCCTGGTCATGTTCTTTAAGCAGTTGGAATACAGAGACATACTATTGTTACCACCGTGAACTGGCCTGGCCTTTGGTAACCAAAGATATCATTTTGATATCATAATTCAGCCCTGTTCGGCCAAGTGTTTGTGAGGCCACCGAACAAGTGCGAAGCTAGGCATGGCTATCATTTGCTGAGTCACATCTGTTTACACCAAGGCAAGCCAGAAACTGCCAGATCTGCTTTAGGGGACCTCCTGAAACAAACACCTTCATTATGGACAACAAAGAGACCTCTGCCCCAAGAGGGCACCCTGGCGAGCTAAGTGCTTAACTGCCAAGCTAGCCGCATCTACATACTGGCCATACTACTGCCAATTTGGACCATAACTCAATCATGTAAATTCTGACCTTTCGGAGGCATTGTCTCCAGCCCAAAACTCATTGTTTTCGCCCAAGACCAGACTAGCTCACGGTCATTCTTTCCCCCATAAAAATACCCAGTTCTGGGAGCTCTTCGGATCTCTCGCTGGAACACTCAGACTTCATTGAGCTTCCATCTCGCCTTGCTGCTGCTTCTTCTGCGAGCTCCCCTCGGCTGCCACGCCGGGTTTCCTTCTCTCCAATTGGCTTTCTGCAGGACTACGAGAAAGGTGGCGTATCACCCATTCCCCCAAACTCTCTTTTCCATTTCTTATTTAGTAGTGAGGCTGTGTTTTCTTAATACTTGTTTAATAAATATTGTTATTAGTTTGATTTGTCTGTCTGCTCACTGACCCGACGCTGTATACATTGGGTAAAAGATCTCCGCTAAGTTACCCTGCCTCTCGCTAGCCAAGAGAGTGCTCCAGCTAATTTCCCCATCTTGTTGTATTTGTTTCGGTTATTTGGGTGTCCCTCCCGGGACCCCCAAGTCACAGGGTAACAGAGTGGTGGAGCAACACGGGCAACCCCGGTACCCCCAGTTTGAGAAGGTATCCGGAACCTCCTCAAATCGGGTGGTACTGACTTAGGGAACAGTCAGTTGAGCTGTTTTAGAGCGCTGGTAGGCAGGATAGTGTGTGTGTGATTTCTGTGTGCATGTGCAGTAATTCTATCCGGTGGATATCTGTACTCCTCTCTTGTCTTGTCCTGGGAACCACCTCCACATCTTGGGTCTATCGTGGGCTGGGATCCAAAGTGTTAAAACGCTAGCACGTTAGGAACAGTCCACACTCATTCAACACCTTAGCAGCAAGGCACATGAACACGAAAGGAGTGGGAGCTGCTTCTTCCTTTTGTTGTCCCCTTGTGAGTTCCCCTTGGTTTTTGGTTTGGTTTGGTTTGTATTGGAGAAGGCGCGGGTGGTGTTTACCGGCTTCTCAGCTTTGCAGGTGCATCCCAATTTGCCGGCTTGTTAGGATCGGGTGGTGAGTCCCGACCTAGCTTTAGGGTTTAACGGTTTAGCCCGAGGTAGAGGAAGGGCCCTCTCACCCAGAAAACCAGATAGGAACAGTTCAGCTTTGGGTTCCTTGTCCCTCTTTCCCCGCTGCTTGGCCAGGCGGCATAGTAAGTTCCTTTGGGTTCGTCACCCCCCCTTCCAGTGAGCCACGGAAACTCTCCTGAGGGTTCCCTGGGCCTCGTGTGGCCTCCCCGTCCCTGAACCGTTGGCTTCGTCCTTTTGTCATCAGTGCTGTCGAGGTGCAGAACCAGGCCTGAGCGTACAAAAGTGACCTTTGTTTGGGCAGGCTGGAAATTGGTTTCTTTCCCTCTTCCCTAGAGAAGTTCTGCAGAGTTTGTTTTCCTTAGCTCCCCCTAGGGGTCTAGGTGATCCTACCTGTCACTCCAGGTCCTGGTCCCATATTTGTGTAGGAAATTTGTGTTGGAGAAATTGTTGTTGTGTTCGTGTAATAGAAATGGCTAAGGAGAGCCCTGTTGTAGTTAAGGACCTCATGTGTGAGGAGGAGGTCCATGGGAAACTGGAGAGATGGGTTTTGGGTAAAGGAAAGTGCCCCTGGAAGGACTCTGTCTTCCAGACGGCCGATCCTTTCACCTCTCTCCAAGAAGCGTACGCTCTGGCGTGTAAATCAAAGAACCCATTCGGGCCTTCAAAGGATTCATCGGCAGCTTGGGGACTTTGGCTTGTGGCCAGAGACGCTAGTAGTGCCCTAGTTGAGACCCAGGGAAAGCTAGCAAAAGTGGAAAGGGAGAATGCCTGACTTCATGCCAAGATCGAGACCTTGCGAGCGGACAAGGTAACCTTTGCGTCTGTTGCGCAGGCCTCAGCACAGAAGCTCAGTGATGTCACCCTGGTCGCACAGACTTGGGAAGAGAAAGCCCATGCCTTAGAGGCTGAGCTTGATCATGCCCGAGCTGCGGCTAAGTTCATAGTTGGTCAGGTGAAGGAACAGCATGAGGCTGTTAGTCATGCAGCCTGCCATAAGCAGATTGCTGCTTTGGAAAGTCAGCTCCAGACGCATAAGGTCCTAATTTCGGCGGTGTGTCCAGAGCTGCTCCCGAGTTTTGCCCAGGACTTGTCTGAGGACACGTTGCCAGCAGATGCTCTGGCTTCTTCTCCTCATAATCCAGGCTGGGATGCCCCTACGGCCCCAGTCCACCCGGTTGAGACGCGGTCCATGACACGCAGGACCGTCCCCGCTGGTGAAGGTAGTACAGAAACCCAGGAGACACAGGTCACTGAGACTAGAGTCCCCTGGCATGCAACGGAGGTGAAAGCAATCGCTGACCAGTTAGGACCCTTGAATCGGTCCACCAGCATCATGTGGCTAAACACGGTGACACATCTCACCTGACAGCCAATGGCCAGGACTTGACCCAGCTGGCCCGCCTTTGCATATCCCCTTTGGAGCTCCCTACCCTTGAATTGGCCGTGGCTGCTCGAGGCCTGGCTAGGCTCGAGGCACATGACTGGATGCAAGAGGTGGTGAGGATCCTTTGGCCTGGACAGAGTGCGAGTGCACTCTACGTCATGGAGCAGCAGGGTCCTCGTAAGAATCCTGAGGCTTATGTGGAGCGGAAGCAGCTACTCGCGATTCTGGCCAAGAAAGTACCCGACGGCTTGCGGGTACAATTTTGATCATGTTGAGTTCAAGACTCTGTTATACAGAGGCTTGAACTGCGAGACAAGATTGGCCCTGGGCTTGGTGGACCCAGCCACGACACTGTGGGAAGAGTTTAGGAACAACCTCCGCAGGGTCGCCAACCTGCTGCGAGAGGCTGACGCCCTGCGTCCTCCCCAAAGCCCACAGGAGAGAACCCGGGAATTGGGAACCCGTATCGGAGGTAACATACTCCAATTACGGACCCCATTCCCAACACAGGAAATCGGCACAAAATTCCGTTCCAAGAGGGAACTGGAACTTGCGCCCCAGACAGGACAGTGGCAGGGAAGGGACCTCCGCAGTTGGCCCACTGTCCCTAAGCACCTTTCTGAGTCCTGCCTCCCTCGGGAAATGTCTGGTGGGTACGAGCCCCCGACCCAGGCGCCTCCCACAGATAGAGCCAGGATTTGGGGAATGCTGCACATAGCCGGGATAGATAGGACTCCCTTAGATGGGAAGCCCACTTCGGAGCTTTTGGACACTCTGGAGAAGCATTGGTTTCCGACGGACCACCAGCCAGTCCAGGTCGTCACGAATGGCCCACCTCTGGCTGGCGGTCACTTAGTTCTGGACTAGGGATGCCCTCGGTCACACAAGTTCCGAATCCATGTGGTAGCTAAGCGGCAGCCGTGCAGGCGGAGGAAACTTCAGGTGAAGGCAGGCACCCGGAGCGAGGGGGGACAACCTCCTGCCACCCCATTAGTAGACCCTGGTGCAGCACCAAGTGTGTTGCACCCCAAACCGGTTAGTCCCTGTGAGCCTACGCCCGAACCTGTCCTGTCTTCTGGATATGGCGGGGGGGGTCACTTGGCACTAACCTGGAGAGACATTCCGTGACCCTTGGAGATGTTTTGTTGTGGGTTTTTGTTGTGGGCTTGCGGAAGCCGCGGTGAGAACAATGGCCTTTTGGGCATCATTCTCCCCCGGAACCATGAGTCCATTGCCAGCAACAGGAACATGCTCTCACAGTCATTGGTTCAGGGACCTCAGGTAGTTTCGGCTGCGCAGGGCGGCGGCGCCATTCCGGTCCCCGGTTTGGCCTTGTTAGCTCCCGGACAGACATGGTGTGATTACAAAGAGGCAATTGTGGCTACTGCCAGCCTTCCTTTTTGGATGTTCTGCTGCCTCTTTGCCTTTAAGGGCCCCCACAGCACTTGGATTGAGACTTTGGTGGTTGTGAGATGGGCCGGGCTAGTTTGTGGCTCACTCTCAGTCACCGTCCTACTGGACAAGGCTGCTGTACTGGAGGTACGTGGGCCTAACCCAGACCTCCACTCTGGATGGGACAAACAGGTTTCAACCAAGGAGCCAGCAGTGGCACTCCTGCAGGCAGTGTTGGAGACCCTAGTAAAGGAGTGGAAAGGGAAACCCCCAGACGGGGAAGTCCCTGCGATAGCTCGCCTCGGCATAGGTAGGATCTCACCTCCCTTCATGGGCTGGCAACCTCCTTGAAGAAATGGCAGTTTGGGCCTTCTCCTCCCCCCTTTTTTGTAAATAGTCCCTTTAATAGTAATGACAGAGACTCCATCTCTGTTCTCTACAGGGAGACGGAATGGACCCGTTGATGTGGTTTGCTGTGCTGTTTTCCTTGCTCGGTTATGCCTCCGGAATAGGAGTCTCCCCAGAATTCAGCTACATTCAGACAGACTGGCAGTATAATGTACACGCGATATGCCACTGGAATCCCTACCCTGAAACAGAAGCCATGCTCCGTAAATCCGAACTGTACCCCTGGTATCAGAAGCGATATCCCTTTCAGTTATTTACATACCTGGTAGTGTACTCTAATGACTGGCTTGGCGCAGGCCTAACCCTGGCCGTTGCCAACCACAATATGACCATCTATGTGGACGTGTCAACCGATGCCGCCCCTGCCACAATAAATGTAGTTCAAAGTAATCTACGCAAGGAAGCTTTGGTCACAGTCACGTTTGACATGGATGAGTGCCGCCCCAAACGGGTATGGGAAACGTTCATGTTCAAATGCCAGAACATCACTAAGACCCCAACAGGTTGCACGTTCACGTGCAGGAAGAAATGGTGTCCCGACTCTCCACGACGTGGGACTCCTTCAGGTAAGCGACTGGCTATGTATGTGGGTAGTTCCGTGGTCCGCAAAGACATAGAAATGGTAGCCTATTCCACCACCCAACCCATGCTCATGACAATGGTGCTTAACTTCACCGTCATCAACATCTCCAAAGTGCTCCCGACCTGCGCGCCCCTATTTGCAATTGGCTTGGAAACAATGGGAACACTGGGAAAAGTGTTGGCTGTCCTTCTCCCACCCACACTCTCGCCCTAAGCGAGACATTCTGGGAACGATATTAGGAGGTATTGGAACTGGCGGTACCATTCTCAATACCATTAACGAGGAAGTTTTGGCCAACAAATTAGGAGTAATTGGTACCAAGACAAAAGATTTACGTATATCTTCCGCCACAGGTCTCACAAATTTAGCAAAGGGCATGGACTTGATTAGCCAACTGCTACCACAATGGGTTGGCACCGAGCGCGACATAGTAGCCTATCTTGGCCGCGTGTTACAGAACACGACCCACAATTTGTCAGTTGCAAAACAGTGCACGCAACTGCAAAGCTCAGGTGATCCAGGCCAGTCTCATGGGTTTACTGCACCCTGAGCTCCTAAGCCTATTAAGAGAGCGATACCCAGAGTTGCTGGAACACCCTGCCGCTTTGGCAAAGATACGGCAAGCTACCTGGCAGAGCCTAACTCTCATGGTAGACGTTGCCCACAAAAGGATTCTGGATCTGGTAATTGTTCATCCATTATCCCATTTAGGACTCCCACTTGTAGCTGCCAACGCCATTTTGTTACCGTTAACATTATACCATTGGTCCAATGGTACGCATTCATTGGATCTATCCAGATGCTTGTTCCACCAGCACTGGGTGCAATGCTTCCATAACATTGATAGTTTTGGGCATGGTAACATTTCTGAGTATGTCTTGGTCCCTGTCAACTGCACTGTAATGGCCTAACTTACTAGAGACTGTTTTTGTTTGCGTACTCCTTGTGACAGTGTGACCTTAGTACCTAGTGGTGCCCCCATTTGGATTAACCGATCTGCCAGTAATCCGTGTTTTTGTGGCCAACACGTAAAAGATTGTTTTGGCCAAGACTTTTATATCCGCCAGGAAAGGCGAGACTACATTTTGGAAATTGAGTACGCACCCTGAGAATCCGAACTAGTTGGGTTCCATCTTAACGATGAAATCCCTGCATCTTCATGGCTCAGGAATTTCCCTAATTTGGGAAACCAGGTAAAGGAGGTCTCACACTCCCTCCGATGGATTGTTGTAAACGTTGACCATTCTGCCCAGAAGGCTGTAAAAACCTCTGTAGAATTAGAAGCCGCTACGAGACATTCTTGGTGGGACATTTTTAATTGGTCATCCTCTGGCCAAACCATCACCCAATATGCTATGCACCCATTGATAGTTCTGATAACATTTCAGATTGTGCTTTTATTACGTTTAATCATATTGGCTCTGTGGGCCAAGAAACAGATCTTCCAGCTTCAACCCGGAAAGTTTTACCAATCGACTCCGAGACGTAACTGGTAATGTTTGTAAATAGTTAAGGATAGATAGTGTTGTGTAGAGTAAGTGTAGTATGTGTTTAGTATCCCGACTGGCTTCAAAAAGCCTATCCGCGGGCGGTCAATCTTTCAGATCTGCCCTCGGAGTCCAGCTTGTGTTTGAGGATGGTGATGCGGTTGCCTCGGAACCAGCATCTGACCGCTAGCCCTGCCACCCCAAGCCCTTGGGTTACATCATCAGGCTTGGAGCTTCAGCTTTCAGTCTGAGAGAGGGAAGGGGGTGAGCCTGCAAGCCTTGTGTGTGGCCTGGACCAGAGTGCGAATGGAATTTTCATCGCAGAAGTCTCCTGGTACTGCTGGGCTGGGGTAAACACTGGCCTCTCCGGGCCTGTCGAGCAGATGTGGGTCCCAAAACAACTGCCTCACCGCTTTGACCAACGGCCGTCCCCTGGCCAAAACCACTATGGAATCCGCTGCTATTTAAACCCTCACCTCCACAGATCTTTTAGGTCATGGCGACCAAATTCGAACCCGATTCCCAGCAGGCTTCATGCCAGAGATTTGCATTGACTATTTGCATTGGCAGTAATTGGTGTCAGTTTTTCTTCCACAAGTTACAGATAGCTCCTTCCTGTAAGCCGAGACCATTCCCAGACTCGTCCATCAACCCCAAGCACCGTGGGGGGTGTGTGCATCCAGATTCCGATTCCAATTGAGGGACCAAGCCCGAGACAACATCCCATTCCAGTTGCTGCAGTTGGGGACCACAGCCAGCCATTCCTCAACGAACTCCATGGACTACAATGCCTGCGCTCTGAATATCAAAGCTTGTTTCCCGTTTGGACTATTCCTGTTGCCACTTTGCAAGCCTGATCCTGCAGAGAGCTAGCATGCCTTGGCTAGCTCGACCAAGCGTTTGGACATTTTGCTGCTCCTACTTTACCCGGACTCATTGCCATGGTTCCAGCCCTGTTGGAACCAACACCATACCCACACTTTCCAGACCCTGAACTTTTCTGTTTCCGGGGGGGTGCAGAGACTTTGCCGGTACCTCACCTCCCCGGGACTACGAACTCGTACTGTTGCATTTGCATTGCCCACATTGCCGATTGGACTATTTTGCCTGCATTGGATTACCGCTAGGCTAATGGAGTGCCCTCATTCCATGGTGTTGGACTCCAATTGCCCATTTAACATGCCCGCTTGGACTAACTAATTGCATAACTTCCCGCATTATTCATTGGACTTGTCCGCTTTTACTGCTCTGGGCCGTTAAAAATGCCAGCAGTATTCGTCATTGGACCAAATTACCCACGCTCTGCCCAAGTGGCAGCATATTCTGGAATACTTTTGAATTTGCCCGCATTCATTTACCGTTGGAATACCATTTGAAATTGCCATCGTTCTCCACTTGTTTTGCGAAATTGTTCAGTGTATTGCCCGCATTCTTATTGTTCACTGTTCCAACTATCAATGCATTTGTGTTATTATAATTGTGCTTTTTGTGCATTTCTGTATGTGTAGCTAGGGTTAGGATGTTGTTAGTTAGGGACTGTTTTTCCTAGTTAGAAATGTTGCAAAATCCCTTGGTGTGATACGGCTCCAGACTCTGTAGACCTATACTCGGCTCTAAATTCATTTTGAAATGTTTGATTGGAAAATGATCAATTTGTGTCAAATTGCCCATTTTGGGGGGGGGGTTGTTATCACTGTGAATTAGCCTAGCCTTTGGTAACCAAAGATATCATTTTGATATCATAATTCGGCCCTGTTCTGCCACCAGCCAAATGTTTGTGAGGCCACTGAACAAGCGCGAAGCTAGGCATGGCTATCATTTGCTGAGTCACATCTGTTTACACCAAGGCAAGCCAGAAACTGCCAGATCTGCTTTAGAGGACCTCCTGAAACAAACAACTTCATTATGGACAACAAAGAGACCTCTGCCCCAAGAGGGTACCCTGGCGAGCTAAGTGCTTAACTGCCAAGCTAGCCGCATCTACATACTGGCCATGCTACTGTCAATTTGGACCATAACTCAATCATGTAAATTCTGACCTTTCGGAGGCATTGTCTCCAACCGAAAACTCATTGTTTTCGCCCAAGACCAGACTAGCCCACGGTCTTTCTTTCCCCATAAAAATCCCCAGCTCTGAGAGCTCTTCGGATCTCTTGCTGGAACACTCAGACTTCATTGAACTTCCATCCCGCCTTGCTGCTGCTTCTTCTGTGAGCTCCCCTCGGCCGCCACGCCGGGTTTCCTTCTCTCCAATTTCTGCAGGACTACGAGAAAGGTGGCGTATCACCCATTCCCGCAAACTCTCTTTTCCGTTTCTTATTTAGTAGTGAGACTGTGTTTTCTTAATACTTGTTTAATAAATATTGTTGTTAGTTTGAACTGTCTGTCTGCTCACTGACCCGACGCTGTATACATTGGGTAAAAGATCTCCGCTAAGTTACCCTGCCTCTCGCTAGCCAAGA
The DNA here is from genome assembly GCA_948472985.1 of Iguana delicatissima. Taxonomy (NCBI): domain Eukaryota; kingdom Metazoa; phylum Chordata; class Lepidosauria; order Squamata; family Iguanidae; genus Iguana; species Iguana delicatissima. The sequence continues at coordinate 20,908 of CAOKZL010003144.1, forward strand.
GAGTGCTCCAGCTAATTTCCCCATCTTGTTGTATTTGTTTCGGTTATTTGGGTGTCCCTCCCGGGACCCCCAAGTCACAGGGTAACACTATGATAACAGAGGCAATATAAAGCTGTCCTGACTAGTAGGCCACTAATATTCCCTCCCCCAATGAATGTTTCTAATTCTCTGATCCAAGTTGGTGGCCATAATTATATCCTCAGGGAGCAAATTCCACAGTTTAATTATGCTTTGTGAGAAGAGGTACTTTTATCTGTCTGGAAACATCCAGCTTCAGTGGTAATTGTGGATGTAATCATCTACTATATAAAAGTCAGTGTTTGTCTGTGAGTTTATGAGTTTGTCTGTTTGTCTGTGTCAGGCACATGAAGACCTCATACGATTGGCTGTGTGAGGCGAGAAGACCTCTTATGATTGGCTGGCTGTGAAGATTCTATGGAATCCTGGGGTTGGCAGTTTAGAGAGAGGCCTTTAGAATTCTCAGGTGAGAGCTCTCGGGCCTCAGGCTGGTTTCTGTGGAGATGAGGCCTACCATCAATAAGGATACCAGACAATGTTTGGGAGGCATGTGTGAGAAAAATTAAAGTGACATACACAACATAGTTACAAGGTCTTCTCGCTTCACACAGTAGAATCTATAGGTTCCATATGTGAGGAGTCTTGTTGAAATTGAAGTTGGAATTTAAAAAAAATGCTTCTAGAAAGACATAAAACCATTGCACAAATCCAACAGAAAGCAAAAAAAATCAAAAGCCAGTACATCAATGTCACCAGAGAACACTGATTGGACTGGGGACTATGGGGAAATAGGCTGGTTGCTATGGAGACAATGCCTAGCAGCAAGGAGGAGGATAGTGTATTCCCTTAGGAACCCAAACTGTGTATGTAAATACCTCTGAATAAAGATTGCATTGGGAAATATGTGGGAAAGTTACAGGTACTGGAGAAGACCGTTTGGTGAGTTTTTAAGAGGAAAATAAAATCCTGGGCAACGCTGGGTAAATATGCTAGTAGTATATAATTACAAGGATTTGATGCCATTTTAACTGCCATTGCTCAGTCCTATGGATTGCTGGGATTTGTAGGTTGGAGAGAGACTTAGAATTCAACGCCAGATTTCTCTAGAGCTGTAGGTAAGGGAAGTGCAGTAGAGACTACCAACTACAAATCCTAGGATTCCATAGGAAGAATCTATGGCAGTTAATGTGGCATCAGACTGCTAAAATTATGCAGTTCTAGCATGATGGGGAAGGAGGAACAATCTCCCCATTCATCATTCTTCACATCAGGCTCAGTGGCACTCAATTTAGGCCCCTACAACAAACAACTTTTTGAGGGATTTGTGGAATTTATATAGCCAAATCAACACACAGTCACTACTGTTAAGAGGGTAATCTTACAATATATTACGTGTTGCTTTCAGTCACCCTATCATTTTTAATTCCTTCTAATAGAACATTAACAGAGGCATAGAAAGAATTTTGCAGTTGTCCCACAAAAATTAAAATATGTGTCACATGTAAGTACAATGTGAAAAGTTGGGACAATCAGGAGAGTTAGCTCCACATTTAAGTCAAGTATTCTTTCACTGCAAATTTAATAATCTTCTGAGCCACTAAGATCAGAGAACAAATGAACCTGCATCGATCCTTTACCAGCGTTCACAGAGCACAGCTGTAATTACACTAGAGTGCTGGAGTTCTTTCAAACTCCAGCCATACCAAACTTTTCCCAATAGCTACAATAAATATTTTATCACAGAACATGTATTTGATGGCCTACTGAGAGTTTTCACTGGGCATGCAAGACTTTTATAGGATGATGAAGAATGTATCATCATCAATTTTTCATGCAAAAGAGGTTCAAGGTAATTGAGCCAATTTTTTTAAAATCCTAACACTAACAAGCAAAATTATCAAGTGCCATTAAATATTTATTTGTGTCATAACATAAATCATAATGTTGTTACATTAAAAGGAGAACACTGGCTGAGAGGCAGGGAAGCTAACTTCTGCCTTTGGTTCTGGCAAAGTTCAAAATGACATCACTCCAATAGATAAATATTGTAAGTGTTTATATAGTATTAGGTTTGTGGTAGGTGGCAGATTCTGTTTGATCCTAGAAGCTAAGCAGAGTCAGCCCTGGTTAGTACTTGGGAGGGAGACTACCAATGAATACCACGTTGCATGCTATATTTCAGAGGAAGAAACGGAGAATACCTCTGAGTATTCCTTGCTATGAAATTCACGAGATAGCCATAAGCTGACAGGCAACTTGAAAGTGTGTGTGTGTTTGCATGCATGCGCGCATGTATTCACACACACACACCAAAGCCTTTGCTACAAATGCCTGACCTGCTGTGGGGCTGTTGGATTGACTGCAAGTATTCCAACTGCTTGGGAAACTTAAGTTCTCAGAATGTTTCCAGTCACAGTCCTCCCTCCACATTTGCAGGTTTGAGCTTCATGAATTTGATTATTTTCACCTGCTTGCCCCCCATTTCCCCCCTCCTATTCTGCTGCATTTTGCCTGGGTGGGCATGTCTTCCTTCCACACACTTGGGCAAAAGGCAAACTAGCCTCACACACATAGAAAACACGTGCAGGCCTTCTCTGAGTGGGGGCTGCCCCTTCCCATTCACTTGCTTTTTGTCCTGGCACCTGGAAAAACGCAGCACACGTGGGAAAAAGGCAAGTGAATGTTGAGGGAAGCTCTGAGAGGGAATGGGGAGGGGAACGCTCACTCAGGGGAGTGTTATTCACGCTTTCTTTTCTTTACATTTGTGAGCATTCTGTGCCCCAGACCCTTGTGAAAGTTGAGGGGCCACCGTACGGTGAAGTCAGGAAATGTCATCAATCTGGTGGAGATAAACTAGCTAGGTTGTTGTTTTTGTTATCCCACCTTTTTCCAGTTTGGAACACAAGGCAGTTTACAACAGATTTAAAAAATAATTAAAAATTCACAAAAGCAAAAATTAAAAATTAATCTGTCAAAAAAATTTAAAAGCAGCAACAAGATATACCATTAATTAAAAAACTGAACAACAAAGAGATAAAAATCCAGCACACTGTTTAGCTGGCATGGACCTTGTCCAATCAATCCTCAAAGACCTGTCAAAACAGAAAGGTCTTTGCCTGTCTACAGAAAGAGAGTGAGGAGTAGGGCCAGTCTTATCTCTGGGAAGGGAGTTACAGAGTCTCACGGAAGCCACTGAAAAGATCCTCTCCTGTCTTTCCACTGGATGTACCTGCAAGGGTGGTGTGACAGAGAGAGGAGCCTCCCCAGAAGATCTCAAAACATGGGCAGTTTTGTACAGCCTCTCAGGCAAATTAGTTGAATATGCTTCTTGTACAAAATTAAGCCTCCAGCACCATCATATTTTTATTTCTCTTGTGATACAAAGACACTTCAGGAAGAAGGAACAATTTCAGTTGTCATACTTGTAGGCTCTGCAGAGTTAGATGTTTAAAGTTCTATACGCTATCCACAGCTGAGATAAAAAATAATGGGTGCTGAACTAGATCAGCCATTCCCCCAGTGGCAGCTCCCAAGTCACTGAGGTTGTGAATCTAGCCCAGGTTTTAATGCAGGATTTCGAGGAGCAAAACAAGGTGCTGAACTCTATCCCCCAAACAAGTTCAGCACATTGGAAAGCTCCTCTAAAGCTAGCCAAAACCTGGAATGACACTACCCTACTCACATGGGAGCTACCACTACTACTATTTTTCCTAAAGGATACCAGTTGACCTTGTCCCAACTGCTAGCCACTGTTTTCTTCCCATCCCTCTGAGAGTCCTGGTGAACCAATAGGAAAGCATATTGCATATAGCTAAGACAACATGTGACAGGAACCCAAGGATTAATGTGAAGCATTGAGCCCACTGGGACCACATTGTACCTTCTTGCTCAAGCCTTCCTGCTAGAAGTAACCACAGACCTGAACTAGGCATAATGTGACAGCTGGAGAACTTACCTGTAAGACGTATCCGCGAATGTAGTCTTGAAGTGTCCAATCCAGAGCATGGAGGATGTGTATTACCTCTTCTTGCTTCAGGACACTGAAAAGACGATCTAAGAGGATTTTGAGACGGACAGGAATTGCTTGTGTTCCATACAGCATGAGGCTGCTGATATCGAAGACCACATTAGACTGGACTATTTCCACTTGACTCACTGAATAGAGATTTGGGATTCTCAGTTTACTTAAAGCTAAAAGAAATAAAAAATGTGAGTGACAAATTTGTACATTGCTAGATAAAAAGCACCTGGAATAGTGAAGAAGACAGAAACCATTGAGGTATTAGAAAATACTGCCAATTATATCATAAACTAAGCAATTTTTTAAACAACAGAACAACATTAAGAGTTATCCCCACACCTTTGATTGTCTTTCTCTATAAGAATTATGAATTACAGAGACACGAATCCTATTGCTAGCTCCAACTAGAGCTGAGCAATTCACTCAGTGGCACTTACTTATATGTCATTGCTATCTGCCCTCAAGTCATTTCTGACTTATGGAGACTCTAAGGCAAACCTATCATGGGGTTTTCTGGGGGCTGAGAGTGTGTGATGTGCCCAAGTTCACCCAGTGGGTTTCCATGGTTGAGCGGGAATTGAACCCCAATCTCCAGGGTCATAGCTCTACTCTCAAACCACTTCACCACGCTTGCTCTCTATTTACCTATACACTGACTCACTATTCAACAAAGGAATCAATGGTTCTTCTCTAGTAGGGACTAACCAGTAGGATCCAGACCACAACTACATAAACTCAAAAATGAATCCATAAAGAAATATAAATACTGAACCTGCAGAGACCAGTGTGAAACCTGAGTCTTGTTGAGTGGTATGGAACTTAGTTGTACCTAAACCTTTGAAACTGTTCATGGTAAAACATGCTACAACAGAAAATCTTGGGTCTGATTTGCACACTTCATTCATCAGTCTACTACAGATAGGCTACTGGTTTATTGCTTGGACTAGTAGCTGTGGTAATACTTCACAGTGCACTATAAGCACAGTAACACTGTCTATAACACTCTGCAAAAGGGACCAGAGGTCAGTGGCAGAGCACATACTTGGCAGGCAAAAAGTCCCCGCTTTAGTCCCCAGCCTCTACTATTAACAGGGTCGGGCAGGTGCTGGGGAAGACATCTCTTTTCCTGATCCTGCTGCCAGTCAGTGTAGGCCACACCCGGTTAAGTTGGGACCATAATATCTGAAGGAGTGCCTCCCTCTGCCCTGAGACTGGCCAGAATTCCAGACTTTCAGCAGAGACCCCACCAGGTGTTCCACCATCCTGAGATGCAAATACCTCTTTTGTGGAATACCCTCGCACAGTAATTACTCTGTCTCCAATCTTGTTGAGTTTCCACTGGGTATTTAAAACTGCATTATTCTGTCTGGTGTTTGGTTTTCAAATCTAGCTTTTTAAATACTTTTAATTTCTTTTTAAATAATACAGTATTTTCAAATCCATATTACTGTACATTACTAAAATAAATTTGGAGGCCTTGGTGGATAAACAGAAAAACAAATAAATATTTTAAAACAACAATAAAGCAAATGTCATATAAGATAGTGTACCATTTAGTTTTTGGAAAAACAAAAGCAAAATACAGTTCCAGAGGTGTTCGACATGGGTTATCCTTTGGAAGTGAACTCTGTTTATTTAAAAAGAAGTGCTGGAATAGTTCATATATTTAATTGGGCTACAGTTTTTTTGTGGAGAGTTGTTTATTTTGTCTAGAGGAGCTTGACACCCAAGGCTCTGATGGCATGCAACAGAACTCTGATGCCTTATTAAGAAAAAGCATATTTGAGAGCATAATCTGGATTGCCTGGGGGCAGAAGGTGTTTAGTTTAACTGTTTGTGCTTCATCCATAGTCTCTAACATTTCACAGATGAAAATCAGGATACAGGACAAAGGGACAATGAAGGGGAAGAGAGAGAAACTGAGACATTTTAAAAGCTGCTGAAAAAAGTGGGACTACAGAGGATTACCTGAGACTGTCTCCGGTAAACTGGAACCAATGTTGCTTGGCCCCATGTTTCCCAGTTTTCATCAGTGAAATGTCGGAGGCTGTGTCTTCTCCAAGTCAGTTCCCCCTCTGCCAGCCATCCTCCTCACTCTCCAAAGATCCTAAACTCTTATTTGTGTTCATTTGTAACATATATTTCACATATTCTGGTGTGAATATACTGAAATGTGAAACCAAGTATAAATACTGTACCAAAGAAGACTTGAACTGGAAGACATCTAGTATCTTTTCCTCATTTGAAACTGCATTTAGCAAACTGTTAATAAACTGAGAGCTGTATTCAGACTTTGATTTGGCCAGTTTGTGTTGCATGACCAGTTTGTGGTTAAAGAAAGATTCCAATAACTTGTGGTTAATTACCATGTGCTACCCATCCATGCCGACACTGATCACATTGTCGCTGGTTTATTTTCCCTGGTTTAAAGCGTTGACAGCTACAGTTCACCAGAGTGCATTGGATAGCCTGGAAGAGCAAGAAACAGAAGAAAACATTAAATGACCTGCAGCATGTACATCAGGCCTGGGAAAAGTGAAATCCATCATTCCCATCAGCATTGTTGTTGTTATTATGTGCTTTCAGGTCATGACTTATGGCAACCTTAAGATTAATAATAATAACAATAATAACAACAACTACTACAATAACAATTACTACTACTACTACTACTATTACTTCTACTTTGCAAGACCTGTTCAGGGTTTGCCTTTGCCCTCCTCTAAAGATAAGAAAGTATGACTTAGGGTTTCCATGGCCCACTGGGGATTTGAACCCTGTTCTGCAAAGTTATAGTCCAACAGAGATTTAATATCATAGAATCATAGAATCTTAGAGGTGGAAGGGGCTCTAAGGACCATCTAGTACAAGACCCAGCCCTGCAGGAATACACAGTGAAAGTGCTCCTGAACGATGCCCATCCAGTCTCTGTTAAAGACCTTTAGGAAGAAGAGTCCATCACCTTTTCAAGGCAGTCCACTGTTCAACACCTCTTACAGTAGAGAAGTTCTTCTTAATGTTTAGGTGGAACAGCTTGGCCATTTCCTCATTAAACTGTTAAAGTGCTATTATTCCACTTGCGACATCCTATGGAATCCTGGGGTTTGCAGTTTCAGGAGAGGCTGGCTGCAAATCCCAGGATTCCACAGAATGTTGCAAGTGGAATAATAGCACTATAACAGTCTAGTGCAGAAATGGCCCTTTTCTCCTGCTTAAAGTGAAGAACCTTCAATCTTGCTGGTTGTGTTGTATGCCTTCAAAGTCATTTCTGACTTATGGTAATCTTAAGGCAACCCTATTATGGAGTTTTCCTGTCAAGATTTGTTCAGAGGAGGTTTTGCCTTTGCTTTCCTCTGAGGCTGAGAGTGTGACTTGCCCAAGATCACTCAGTGGGTTTCCACAGCCAAGCAGGGAATGGTGTTCAGAGTCCTAGTCCAGCACTCAGACTACTACACCAGGCTGGTTCCTATAGCCTCAATCAAGTGAAAGGATTAAATATGTCCGTTTCAAGTCCATGTTAACACTAAAGAACTACAAAAAGCCAGGAAAACAGGGGGCTTAAATGGCTAATTTCCTCTTTCATCTTCTTTTACATGATCCTTTATTCCTTTTTGGTGAAATATAACTTTAATTTTTTAAATCAAAAAGCTTAATCTATGAATATTTTTAGTTCCACTGAATTTCTCAACTTCCCCTCTCCCTTTCAATTTCAAGTCACCTGTAAAAATTCCTTTTTATTTTTTTTTATTGATAAAGTACATAGTTATTAAGAAAAAAAGAAACAAGATTAATTATACATAAAGACATTGGATTGTTTTGAATTTATGAATTTCTTCTCATATAATTCCCTAAAAGTATACTAATGAAATAATCCTCTGAAGTTATGATGATACTGATATATAGAAACAGCCTAACATATGAACAGAAACAGACATTATATTTATTGAGATTCAACTTCCTTTCATTTGAACTTAACTTCATCATGAAAAATTAAGAAAAATGACTACTTATAACTTAAACTTTCTTTTATTATACATATGTATGTGTGTATATATATATAGTCTCTGTCTTCTCTGCATTAACTGAACACATTCCTCCTTATTTATCTATTCCGTTGAAACCTACATGGTTATGCATACATACTCTCGCTCTCCTATTAGAGTTATGATTACTGAAAGCTTCTATATCATTGTAGAATATTATCCAAGACATGACCTACTACGATTCTCCTCATTTAACTCTTCCTAACATATATTTCAGCATGTTTAATTTATTCAATCAATCATTATGTTATCCCTTTTTTGACAGAGGAATTTCATTACGAGATCCCATTTCTTCAGTATCTTATTAGATTTCCCTTTAATTTTGAGATGAGTAGATCATTACCTTTCATCTTCAATATTTTCAGCATCCATTGCTCAAGTGTAGGAATTTCTGTTGGATTCCAAGATCTTGCAAACAACAATCTGGCAGCAGTGACCAAATATAAAAGGACTCTCTAATATTTTTTAGAGATTATTGGGTCTATGTGCTGAATCATATTTAGTAAGACAAATTCTGGTGAGAGAGGGATCCGGATACTGAATATCTCTGTGAGGGCTATACATAATTGTACCTAAAATGTATGTGTTTTTCTGCAGCTTCACCACATATGTAAGAAGGTTCCCGTTCTTTCTTGGCATTTCCAACATTTAACCTGATGTGTTTGATACATTCTATCTAGTTTGGCTGGTGTTAAATACCATTTATAAAACATCTTGACGTAATTTTCTTTAAGATCCTGTGGTAGCGTGGTATGTGCGATCTTTCCACTTATTCAAGGGTCCTGAGCCCCTAACCATATTGAATGTGGAGGGTGGACTGTATATACAAAGAGAAATATGCACATAGAAATATTCTAAAGCAGTGGTTCTCAACCTGTGGGTCCCCAGATGTTCATGGACTTCAGCTCCCAGAAGCCCTGAGCATTGACCATTGTGGCTGGGGCTTCTGGGAGCTGAAGTCCACGAACATCTGGGGACCCACAGGTTGAGAACCACTGTTCTAAAGAGTATAGAAGTAGAAAAGGAAAAGCTGAAGAGAAAATGGAGGGTGTGTGTGGAACAATATAGGATTCAGAGAAGCTGAACTTACCTAATTGACATAATTTAGAAATATCCTGAGACAGACAAACCTCATCTTCATAAGAAACAGAAAAAAATCAACAATTGTTTCTCATTATTATTAGCATTCCACTTTTTGTCAGAGGCACTGAAAGCTTCATGAATGATTTGTTATTCCACTGGAGAAACCTTATCCTGGGGTCTACAATTTTAATATTAAAATATGATTCTGTGTGCCAGAGAGGTCCCCCGAAGGGGCATGTAGGCAGGCAGCAATGGTCAAAGATTGAAAACCAGATCAGGCCAGTAAAATCTCCAGTCACAGAGCCCCAGGAGACCTCAAGATGTGTAAACTCACAATAAACAAAGGGTCCACAGCCCCAGGAAGCCAACTTGAGGGGATTAGCGTGTCTGCCCCAAGTTGAGCAAATATTCCATCAGGCGAGGACCATTTACATGAAGTCACACCACAAACTAACACAACCAAAGATCCTGAGACTTTGGCAACACCTTGCAATCCCATCACACAAAGGAAATTGCCATAGTGGAGCTTCTTTATTGCTCCAACACCCATTGTTCTCCCCGGGAAAGGATTAGTCCTCCAGGTACTTTTTCCCCTACAAATAGTCCCAGTCTTTGAGCAGTTCTTTCGATCACCCCCAGTCACCCCAGCAGACCGTTGCTCCGTCCATTGAGTGATCCCCTCAGGCCTCTCCATGCTGAGCCCCACTTCTCCACTGCCTTCCCGGACCCAGGACTTCAGGAAAAGGTGCAGTATCCCCTTAACTACACTCCTTCAATACTCCCCTGTCCAATTTCCTCTCTTTTTTTCTTAATAGTTCTTGGGTGAGTGTGTGCGTGAATGCGTTGGTGCGTAAGGCTTGTATTCAATAAAATCATTTACTGGACATTTTTGTTTGGTTTTTGGCTTGGCATGACCCTGTAAACACTGGGTAAAAAGACCCTGCTAGGTTACTCTGCCTCTCGCATTGCTATTTCTTGTGCTCTGGCTAGTTTCCATTCCCCATCATGTGGAGCACATTGAGGTGTCCCCCAAGGGACCCCAGAAATCAGGGTAACAGATTAATCCTTTCATCCTCACAACAACCCTGTGAGGTACGTACAAAAGTTATCCAATGCTTCATAGCTGAATAAGGACTTGAACCTGGGTCTCCTCAGTCCTATTGCAACAACACTGACTTCTATGAACACAACAGACCTATTCTCTTCTCATCACTTACTAATGGTTATAACTGGGCAGGGCATATCTGTTCAAAATTCGAAGGGCTGTCAGAGAATTATTCTCTGTGTGAAGGCATTCTTTTTCTGAAAGAGGTAGAAAAGGATGCCAAATTGCAGCAGACAGCTGAAACTGTCAGGAACAGAATCTGCTCACATAAGATATAGTCTAAAGCTATACTTTATTGATAGTTGGATACATGTAATGACTTTAAGTGACCAAACTGAAGCAAAGAGAATGTGAAAGCAGTTAAAGTAGCAATATGCCTAAACTCCCCCCAATGGGTCTCAAGGGAGCAAGGGCTTATCTAAAGAAGCTGCATTCCTGTGCTCAGTACCAGACACTGTTTATCTAACAGCTAACAAGCTACTACAACTATAAATCCCATCATCATTATGTCAGGGCAGAGTAACTACCCAACATCCTGCCCCTCCTGGAAAAAAAATGACAGTGTCGAGCAAAAGCAAGGGGTTGGCGAGAAGGCCTAGAAGGGTTAGAAAGGTGAAAAGAATTGACAAGGTATTTAGCAAATACATCAGTAGCATAGGAGGAAAGGAGCATAGGAGTAGCTTCCAGTAGCATTGGAGGAAAGTCTTTCCAAAGGACATAGTCGTAGTAGTATAGGAGGAAAGTCTTTCCAAAGGACAAGGTACTGGAGATGACCTTTGTGACGTCGAGAATCCAAAATAGCAGAGATGTCACAAAGAGACAGATCAGGCCTAGAAGTAGTCGTTGAAGGTGCTGGCTTGAGTAAACTGCAATGAAAAACAGGATTCATAAGTTTATATTCAGAAGGTAAATCTAGCATGAAAGTTACATCATTCACTGCACGTTTGATTGGGAAGGGACCTATAAATTTTGGAACACATTTCTTAGAGGGCCCAGGATAGTTGAGATTTTTTGTAGAAATATATTTTAAATCTCCAGGTTTGTAGGCGGGTTAAGCGGCCCTCTTTTTGTCAGCTTGAGCTTTGTGTGCAAGTTTGGCTTTTGCAATGGAGGTCTGAACATTGTCCAAAGCCTTAGAGATGTTTTGAATCCAGTCATTCAACGGTGGCAGATAATCTGTGGAAGGGAGCGGTAGGGGAGAGCTTAGGGTGAGTATCCGTAGAGAATCTCAAAATGTGACTTTCCTGTGGAAGCATGGATTGCCGTGTTGTAAACAAATTCAGCAAGTGGGAGGAGAGAGACCCAGTTGGACTAATTATGATTAATGAAACAGTGAAGATACTGCTCAAGTGATGGACTGAATCGTAGAATCATAGAGTTGGAAGAGACCACAGGGGCCATCTAGTCCAACCTCCTCCCATTCAGGAATACACATCAAAGCACTCCTGACAGATGGCCATCCAGCCTCTGTTTAAAAACCTCCAAAGAAGGAGACTCCACCACACTGCATATTCCACTGCTGAACAGCTCTGACTGTCAGGAAGTTCTTCTTGAGATTTAAGTGGAATCTCTTTTCCTGCAGTTTGAATCCATTGCTTTTTGTCCTAGTCTCTGAAGCAGCGGAAAACAAGTCCACTCCCTTCTTGATATGACATACCTTTAAATATTTAAAGATGGTTATAATGTCCCTTCTTAACCTTTTCTTCTGCAGACTAAGCATACCCAGCTCCCTAAGAGGCTCCTCACAGGACATGGCTTCCAGACCCTTCACCATTTTGGGCACCGTCCTCTGGACACGCTCCAGCTTGTCGATATCCTTCTTGAGTTCAGGTGCCCAGAACTGTACACTGTATTCCAAATGAGGCCTAATCAATGCAGAATACAGTGGTACCATTACCTCCCTCGATCTAGACATCATAATCCTATTGATGCAACCAAGAATCGCGTTGGCTTTCTTGGCTGCCTCATCACACTGCTGACTTATGTTCAGCTTGTGATCTACCAAGACTCCTAGATCTCTTTCACATGTACTGCTATCCAGCCATGCATCCCCCATCCCATATTTGTGCATTCCATTTTTTCTGCCTAAGTGTAGGACTCTACATTTCTCTCTGTTGAAATTCATTTTGCTAGCTTTGGCCCAGCAATCCAATCTGTCAAGGTCATTTTGAAATTTGATGTTGTCCTCTGGGGTATTAGCAATCCCTCCCAATTTGGTGTCATCTGCAAATCTGATCAGCATGCCCTCCCCACCTTCATCCAAGTAATTGATGAAAATGTTGAATAGCACTGGGCCCAGGACAGAACCCTGTGGCACTCCACTAGTCACTTCTCTCCAGGATGAAAAGCAGCCATTGGTGAGCACCCTCTGGGTTCAGTCAGTCAACCAATTACCAATCCACCTAACAGCAGCTCTGTCTGGCCCGCATTTTACTAGCTTCCTTGCAAGAATGTCATGAAGAACTTTGTCAAAGGCCTTACTCAAGTCAAGATATGCTACGTCTACAGCATTCCCTTCATCTATCAAGCTTGTAACCTTATCATAAAAAGAGATAAGATTAGTCTGGCATGACTTTTAGTGATTATGGCATTGCTTTCTAAGTAATTACAAACTGACTGTTTAATGATCTGCTCTAGGATCTTTCCTGATATTGTAATTTCCTGGAATTGTAATTGTCCATGTATATCTCCCACATGCATAGTTAGTGGCTCAGTGTGGCTGAATAGTGGGCAGCCCATCCATCTGGGTTAACTTTATGGCCTTTTTTAGAGGCTCAAAGTATAGGGACAGTTTCTGAGCAACTTGCGGGTGTAATAAACTTTTACAGCATCCAGAGTCAATTAACCCCTTGTAACACTGCTTTTGCCCATCTGCTCCCTGCAATTCTACAGTCACATATATATGATGGGACTTGGCTTTACTCACATTTGTAGGTTGATTTTGGTCCCATTCATTGCTGGAGGATTCTGATGTGGGTGGAGGGCTATGTTCTGCTTTGCAGGTCTGAGCGAAATTTCCCCCTCCTGATTGTCTGGCTTGAGATTTGGACGCCCCGCTCTTGTGGAAGGAGTTCTTTTTTGAGGTGCAGGTTTCTTCTTGTCCTTTGTGCCTGGTTCTTTTCTCTGGCAGTCAGAAGCAATAGGACCTTTCTCACCACATTTAAAGCAGGATCACTCCCTCATCCAACGCCTCCTTTCCTCACTGCTTAGCCTCATGAGTTTCTTGCTGCTGCTGGTTCTCCGGTCGTAAGCACCTGCTTGAAGCTTCCTGACAAGCTGCACACTTTCTCAGAGGCTTTCGACTTCATAGGCCAAATGCATCCAGCCAAGGAAGGAGGCTAGTTGGTCCAACACATAGCATCTATCCAATATGTCCAGGTTCAATCCTTCCTTTAAAATTTCTATTCTCATCGCTTCTTCCCATTCAGGGACCTTAGCAGCCGGTCTTCTAAATTCCTGTGCATATTTGGCCACCGTCTCCTTTCCCTGGTTTAATTTTCTCAGGAGGTGATGAGCTTGTTTGCGCAAAAATGGATCCTCAAATCATTCATGAACGCTGGTCATGAACATGTTTAAGTCAGCAGTTTCAGGAGCTGTGATGGCAAACAAAGAAGCCATGCATTCAGTTGCCTCTCTCTGAAGAGGTTGGCTTATGTACCTCACTCTCACAGAGTTGTTCACAAAGCTTTTCCCATAATCAGCCATGAAATTGGAAGCCATGTTCAAGAAGTAGGTGAGGATCTCGCTTTCTCACTGTAGGTCGCCTTCATCTCCCTGAAAGGCTGTGGGGCCAGTGAAGGAGCAGGTACTCCATCTTGTGGTGGTGCTGCTCCTGCTCCAGCTGCACCAGTGTCTCCCTGCTGAGGAGGCCTGGCATAGTGAGGGGCAACATTCCTCCAGTCTGCTAGGATAGCATGCAGCATTGCCATCTCTTTGTGAAGCCTCTCTACTTCATCTTCTTTGGCCAGCAGTTGCTCCCAGAGTGTTACCTTGGCTACATTCGAATCCCATCTGGTTGCTCTGCATCACCCAGTGTCATCTCTCTCTCTCCAGGTCCAAGTTCTACCCTCAGCAGTTGGGATTTCTGGAAGGTGAGTGGCCCCCACCTTGGGCTGTGCTCCTGGAGTGAGTGGAGCTAGTGGTAGCCTGGTCTGGGCAGGCAGCTACCACCATTTTCTCCTCTTTGAGGTAATCTTCAACTTCTTCACATTGACCCTCTTGAGACATATCAAGGCGGTTCTAGTGACTTAGTTGTAAAACTTGCTTGAATTTGGTCACTCTGTCAAGAACAGAATCCACTCACATAAGATATAGTCTAAAGCTATACTTTATTGAGAGTTGGATACATGTAATGACTTTAGTGACCGAACTGAAGCAAAGAGAATGTGAAAGCAGTTGAAGCAGCAATATGCTAAACTCTCCCCCATGGTTCTCAAGGGAGCAAGGACTTATCTAAAGAAGCTGCATTTCTGCGCTCAGTACCAGACACTGTTTATCTAACAGCTAAGAAGCTACTACTACTACATCTCCCATCATCATTATGTCAGGGCAGAGTAACTACCTGACGGAAACACTTTTTCTGTTCAATACCAGTCTCCAACTTTACTGTGGATGTGAAACTCCACTGCATCACTAGGACAGCTACTGAAGACCGGCCTAAGACATCTGCTGCTTGAGGCAAGGAAAAAAACAACACCCCTTCTTTTCCAGCCAGCTGGAATGGTAGTTGAATCTTTCTTAAGCACATGTGATGGGACACCACATTACACCACAACTAAAGGAAGCAGATTACCTTAGGGAGCATGAAGCAGGCCTTGTGGCACTGTGCCCCCTGTGGCACAGTGTTCTCTCCCTCAACAAAGATGCCTTCTTCACAGCATCTGCTGCCTGAGGTCACTGCCTTACTCTGCTCAGTGAGCCAGCCCTTATCACTCAGTATTTGCATATCATGGCAGAGAAGAAGGAAGTTTAGTAAGTGCAGCTGTTCTTCATACACATAGGCCATATCTGTCAAAGTTTTCCTCCCTTTTAAATGATAACAGTATTGGGAGGTATTTAAATCCATTCACCACTACAGCTGAGAAACTGAATAAAATAATATATAACATTAAAGGGAAGAAAGTTATTACGTTCAGATAAATATTGGCATCAGAGTTATTTGAGGAAATAGGAAATCTTATAATTGTGCCAGGAAAAGAAACAGTATCCCATTGTTCCTCTTTTTCTTAGGCCTGTTCCGCAACGCACCTTTTCGCGGAGCTAGGGTGTGGGGATTGCGCAAGCAGCCTCTAGTGCAGTGGTTCTCAACCTGTGGGTCCCCAGATGTTCATGGACTCCAGCTCCCAGAAGCCCTGAGCATTGACCATAGTGGCTGGGGCTTCTGGGAGCTGAAGTCCATGAACATCTGGGGACCCACAGGTTGAGAACCACTGTTCTAGTGAGAAGCTCTCATGTCCCAGTTCCTTCAGCTTTGCAACTGTCGGCTGCTTGTGCAAGAGCCTCGCCTCTTCCTTCCGCGGTGCAGCCTGGGGCAGGAAGTGCGAGCGCCACAGCTCTGGAGCTCCGCATGCACGGCAAGTGCACGTGGGGCCCCAGAATGATGCGCGATTGTGCACCAGTTTTGGCTCACAGCCAAAAATGAAAAAGTGCGTGGTTGGCACCTGCCAGCCCCTGGAGTGTCGCGTGATTGTGAGTGTGTCATGTGGACCGCTCCTCACATTTGCGCAATGCTCGAGAGGCCCTTTCACATGGCAAATGCTGTGCGAAAAGGGCCTTAGTCACTGGGTAGCTACCTGGGGTCCTCCAGCTGTCTTGGACTAAAGTAGCCATAGTCTGTGACCTCAGGTGATCTTTGAAGTCTAAAGCATTTAGAGAATGCTAGGTTGCTTAGGGGAAAGTTGCTGTCAGTGACACTAAAGTAAGCTTAAACTAAGATCCTATACACTTTTAGTACAGTGTCAAAGTGGATCAGCATAGTAATCCTGGATCCCACAGTTGTGAAATTGATTGTGTAATAGGCACCCAGGTCTTGAGATCACCCACTGAGTGATGGTAGTTAGCTTCTTGCCCACCAAGTCAAACTGTGCTCATGGAATAACTAGTGACTGCACTTGTGCAACTGTTTGCACAGCTATTTTTACATTTGGACAATATCTCAGTCTAAATACCCTGAAGATATCTAATTCTGTCTGATCTTGGAGACTAAGTGAGATCAGCCCTGGTTGGTGCTTGGAAGGTAGGCTGTCAAGGAATACCAGGTGCTGTAGGCTATATTCAGAGGAAAGCAATGGCAAGCCTCATTGGAATAAATCATTGGAATAAACAAAACCCAATGAAAGGGTCACTATATCAGAGTTGACTTGAAGGCACAAAATAACATAGTACCTCAACCAGATTCCAACCATAAATTCCATGTTACAATTTAGAGTTTAAGGTATGGTGAGGAGAACAGATACCCAGAGTCTAAACAAGGTCGGGAAAAGCTAGTGGGTCAGCATGATAGCTCTATACCATCTTTCTCTTGCTCACCTCCTTCCTTGGGTGTGTGTGGGGGCATTAAGAGAGGATTTGTGGTACTGAGAAATTAGGCTGTGAGCTGTCTTTAGCTGGCTGGGCAGTGGGTGCTGGAGGAGTGGGGGGAAGGCTGGTTGTTAAAGGGCTATGTGCTCTGATCAGAGCCACTGAGAGGGAAGGTTCTCCCAGAAAAGAACTGCCTGAAATGGGGGTGGGGGTGGGGCTTGGAGAAACTCACAAATAATCAAATCCGTGAAAGACAAAGCTGCAAATGTAGAGGTCTGAGTATTTCAGAGAAAGGATCTAGGAAAACCACCCCTGAGTACTCCTTGCCTTAAAAAACCATATGAAATTCATGGAGTTGCCATACAGCCACAAGCAACTTGCAGGCACACACACCATACATTCTTGAGTAAAAGCTACCAGCTGCCTGTAAAGTTACAGAACACACAGCAATCACACACTGAAAATCAAGCTATAGGAATAACTTTGCTTTAATATAGATAGCAGGTTAGCTTAGCAGCTGGCATGTTCTAATAGCGCTACAGAAAGCCATTTAGTTTATAAGGTTCATTTAAATGGGAGCCAAAAAGCCTGTTGTGTTGAGCCAAGACCTCGCTGACTTTGTAAGATGTCAACTATAACTGGTGTTCAATTATATTATCTCATCACATACCATGAGATGCTCTAGATTCCACAGACTGAATTGTGTTCAGCTGTATAAGATCAGTTAGTTCAGAATTCCATAAATAAAGGAGAATCCATAAAGGGTCTCTTACAACATCTAAATAAAGATTGCAAAGAGGCATTTGAAAGGAGTTGTAAAAGCAGATACAATTAGATAAAAGCTAATATTATGGTAAACATACTTTCACTTTTTTCATGGGCTTTTATATTTTTCCCTCATACACCAATTTCATGAATACTCTGTTTTGTTCTGGTAAATAGTGTGACAAATATTACAGCTATACCTAATTCATTTTTCAGATGTCACTTTAAGGACCCTTATTTCCTTTTTCCACTGTAAGCAATGTTAGCATACATCCCTATCAAATGGCTATGTGTTCAGTGTTACACAGGAAGAATACTTAACTCAAAGGGCTATCCCATCCAAGTCCAGTCCAAGTTACAGAGAACACTAGGAAACTAGAAAAGCTGAGCTCTGAAACTGCTCATCCACAGTTAGCACTTGGACTCAAAGCTGAGCAGGCAGGTAAATCCATACATTTAGCAACATTAATTCTTTTTCAAAAGGACTTGCACTGCTATACATTTAATAATTTTAATTTTATGGCATGTTCCATCCATCCATTCACACATCCATCCATCTATTTATTCATACCCTCCTTTTCTCCAAACTGAGTATTTTGAAATCATTCTAAATTACTTTAACAACAATATACTAGCCAAGAATTAAGATCAATTTTTTTAGTGTTAATGTTCCTCTTTACTTCACTTGATTTCTGTTACCCCAAAAGGTCCTTGAGGTCCTCTAGCAATGCCAGTGTCTCCTTAGAAAAAGGGGGAATTATAGGTCAAAGAAGGCCTGCAAAAGGGGGGTAACCACTGGACCTTTTCACCTGTGTATACCTGTACTAACTGCAGGAGACCAGTTGAGAGTCAAAAGAATGCTTCTACTAGGGAAATTCACAAACACACGCAAGCAGTCATACAGTCTCACAAACCACTAAAGGCTAGCGAAGGTAAAGGAGAGAAAGATCTGACAGCAAGAGATTTTGGGGTGAAGTGGATGATAATTACCATTCCAGAAGCAGAAGATTGAAGTGAGATGGCTCAAACAAGAGTTTAAGGATAGCACAGGGCATGAAAACCGTGGAGCCAACAGACAGAGTGACATGCCTACATGCATCCAAAGTACTACGAGTTGTCAGACATGGAGTCAGGTTTAAGTACCCTGTTTCCAACCCTGAACAGGAATGTGGTAATTGCTCTCTAGCAGAGTATAAAAATGGGGTCCAGAATAGACTAATGGTTTTAACTTCAGATGACAAAGCACTGATAGAAGTTGTGATAGTCTCTTAATGTCTGGGCAGGTGAGGAAACAAAAAGTTTCCATGGGAAGAAGTTACAGGTTGATGACCACTGGTTGCTTCATTGAGCCACTTTCGCTCGTTATTGTACTTGAAGGTTGGGTTGTTGGGGGATTATCACAAGCCCATCAGTGCTGGAGATTTCCAACTAATCCTTTTGAACTTACGAACTGGCCATGCTGTGGTCATTTGTCTTAGCATGCAGCTTCCAACTGGAGTCCTTGTCCTCAGGCCTTTTAGTCATAAGTGTGCAATTTTTATATTAGAAATTATATCACCAATTAAATGATATTTCTTGCCAATTAGACTATACCATGGAGTGGGGGTATATGGCATTGTAATAATCTGTTGAATCTAGAAACAATAGCTGTGCTTGCTTAGCAGTAACCCTCTTTACTTCTGAGACAGCAGGAATACAGAAGATACATTTCATTTAGGAAAGTCCTGAGTTAATTTAAAACCAAAACCATCCTGGAGGAGTGGGACCGAAAAGTCTTTGGTGATGCTGGGAGCTCCCAGAAAATTCTTCTGAACAAGGAAAATGTCACAGAGATCTACAAAATAAAACCTTTGACTTCTAGACACAGTTCTCCCTCCACATTCACAGGTTTCACATTTGTGAATTTGATTATTCATGAGTCTGCATGCTACCCCCTCCTCTCCTTCCCTGGCCAGAGCGAGTGGGCCATAGGATAGCCCAGTGATAGGGCCACTGGTCTCCCTCCCAGGGGTGACCCTGGGCTGGACCTGCTCTGGCCCCACACGCTTTGTGGTGGGCAATCATGGGGCGGGTTAGCTCCATTCCTGTGATCATCACCAGAAAGTGACACCCATGATCTGAGTCTTGTTAAGCCCTGCTCAGACTGCCAGTCTCTCTTCCAGGTGGTGATGATGGGAAAGGGCCTAATCTGCCATGTGATCGCCATCCAGAAGGGATGTTACAATCTGAGCAAAGTGGGTGAGGCTGCTGTGGCCTCGTGCGCTTTGCTGAGATTGCTGCCCTCCCTTCCAGCCGATGATCACGGGAAAGGCCTAACCTGCCCCACGATCACTGCCCAGAAGGGACTCCCACAATCATCAGCCTCCCTTCCAGGCAGCAATTGCAGGAAAGGGCCTAACCTGAGGCGCGTATGATCACTGGCCTCCCTTCCAGGTGGCGATCATGGGAGAGGGCCTAATCTGCCCCACGATTGCTGCCCAGAAGGGATGTCATGATTGCTGGCCTCTGCAGGGATGTGCAGGATGGACAATCACCCATTGCCTACATGCTCTGGGCCGCCAGCAGAGTGAATGCACTGGAGGCAGCCTGCAGGGATGTGCAGGATAGGCAATTGCTGTTTGCTTGCATGCCTTTAGCCACCTCTGGTGTGGGCGCTCCAGAGGCAGTTGGCAGGGATGTGCATGATGGATGGGTGATTGCTGGTTGCCTGCATGCCCTGGGCCGCCACCAGTCCCGGTGAACCAGAGGCAGCCAGCAGAGACGTGCAGGGTAGGCAATCACCCGTTGGCTGCATGTCCTTGGCTGCCCCCTGCATGGGTGCAGTGGTGGGGTCCACAGCCAGGATCATGAAGGGTGGGTGTGAGTTATTCACATTTTTTCACAAGGGTTCTGTGTCCCTATCCCTTGTGAATGTGGAGGGCCTACTGTATTTTTTTCCCATCTGGAGGCACCCTTAGTCTGAGCATTCTTCCCTACTAGAATTTTGTTGCCAGAGAGAAAATCCAAGAGGACTTTTTAAAAAATTATTTTATTAATTTTAATGCAAACTGATTCAGAAGAAGATTTGCATATAGAAGAAAAGAAAAAAAAGGAAAGAACTATACCTAAACAATATATATGTATAGCTAAAACTAACACATTACTAAAACACTAATCTATTATGATAAATACAACCTAACTAATCACTAACTAAAACACAAAAGAACTCTGAACTCCCCTAAACTGGAATGAGAACAAAACAATATTAATTGAAAGCATATTCTTCTGCCCTTACAGATCTAACTAAATTCAACCAAAATTTCTAGAAACCATAATTATAGAATATTGCATTATTATATTATTAGATTGTTAGGTTTTTTATTGCTAAAAAAAATCCATAAAAGTTTTCCAGTCTTTCAGAAAGTCTTCAGCTGGTTTTTAAAATCAAAGATCCTGCAGCTTTAACGGTTGTGTAAAAGAGGAGGTTTCAGCAGGTATTGTTTATTTTGTGGTTGTCTGAGAAGCAATTCCTGCTGAAATTCCCTCTTCTACTCAACCACTGAGAGTACAGTAGCCCTCTCCAGTTTTTAAACTGCCAATCGTATATTAGGAGTCCATACTCTTGATAGAGTCCAACCTCCTGGGTGATATTACAGTCTTCCTTCCACATCTGCAGGTTTGACCTTTGTGAATTTGATTATTCGCAAGGTGCCAGCTTCCCTCCCCGCTGTTCTCCCACTCCCATTCACACCTATCATAGGGTTTTCTGGGTCTGAGAGTATGTGATGCAGCCAAGTTTACCCAGTGGGTTTCCATGGATGGGGAATCAAACCCTGGTCTCCAGGGTCATAGTCCAATGCTTAAACCACTACACCCTCAACATTTGTATACTCTGCAATATTTTACAGATGAACAGCGGAACACAAGTGGCCAAGAAACATCAGAATCTGTTGAAGATGGCAAAAGTTATTAATGAGGAAGAACAGACAAGGTAGGAGAGGCTGAAGCCATTTGCTTTTGCCTGAGCAAAAGGTGGGACCACAGAGCATGAGCTGGGACCGTCTCTGCCAAATCAGGACAGTTGAAAGCTCTACATTTGCATATGCCAATTTATATGTTTAGATTAGGGTTGCCAAGTGTCCCTTATTTGAGTGTCAGAAAGCATATCTCTTACAGGGCTAACAAGTTCTCTTATTCGAAGGGATGTCCCTTATTTGAGTGTCAGAAAGCTTTCCTCCTTACATAGATAGATAGATAGATAGATAGATAGATAGATAGATAGATAGATAGATAGATAGACAGACAGACAGACAGACAGACAGACAGACAGACGGATGGATCGCACACGCTTACTTCTATATAAGAATCTTATTTTGGAGTGTTTGGTCCCTTCACAAAGGCAGCAATGTGTGCATCTTTATTTATAAATGTGGACAATATGTTAATTTTACAGAGAAATACATGGTTAGGTTAACTGAACTCAGTGTCTTCATTTGGTATTTAGGTAGAACATGAACTTGTGAATGGCTACTTCCCAATTGTCAACCTTATACATCATGAATTTTAATTGCCCTTCTTGCTGTTTTGAAAACCTTGCAACACTAATTTAGATAAAAAAAATAGAAACAATTTAAATAGTCATAACGTATGCTGTCATGGAGAAGACTGTGTCCAAGTAACTTGTGTGATTGTCTGACAGTCTGATAGTTATTCAGGTGTTTATTATTGATGGGAAATTTCAAGACCCCTATTCCTATGGTTCTTTATCTTTTGGATGCAACAACCCTTCAAATAGATGATACTGTCCAATTGAGGACTGCCCTCTGAAGGACACATGGCCAATCTTTCAGTCTGTATAAGAGATTACTTTTAAAAAGTAGTAAGCTGCCAAGAGAAAAGGTTCCTCTGAAAAATAAGTATTTGAGGTAGTAGAGCAGGAGTTGTCAAAACTCACAACTAAGGGTATGTCTTTTCCGAACAGGGGTCCTTACAATAACAGCTCTGAGTCATTACAATAACATCTCTGTGCCTGCGTGTGTGCACACCCCACCCATCATAATGATGGCAACTTGCTAGTAATGTGGTAATATATAGGACTTCTAAAAATAATGCTTTTAAAACTGCTCTGGCCACTGTGTATATGTATACATATCCCTGGTAATCTTCCCAACAGTCTTATAAGGTAGACCAGTCCCACTATATTATCCCCACGCTGGATATTACTGCATGCATTTTCCCTACCTATACTGATAATTTCTTCTCACTCACTTTTCAGACTGTAAGTTTTTGGGGACATGGTCCTATCTTCCTATCCTCTGTAAAGAGCCACATGCTCTGATGGCATCAGATACATGTTTCTGATTTATGGTGAACCCATTGTGGAGTTTTCTTTGCAAGATTTGTTCGGGGGGGGGTTGCTATTGCCCACCTCTGAGGCTGAGAGTGTGTGGGCAAGTGTCACACAGGGGGGTTACGAGTGGGGATTCAAACTGCACATTACAGAGTCCTAGTCCAGAACTCAAACCACCACACCTTGCTTGCTCTCAAACAAATATGTACACAAACAGTAGTAAGGGCTTTTGCCTAGTTTTTATCATAGCTTCACTTTGAACCAGAGGCTTCCTGGCTTGCAGAGCTCATCATTTGGGAAACCTCTGTTACAGCTTGGAACAGATACTTTGATACACGCTCAATTCATTATAGGCCTGGTCAACTCAAATTTAAACAGAAACAGCTTTGTAATCAATGTTCAAAGGCAGCAAAAAGGAAGATCAGCTCAGAGTCAGGCCTGACCAAGAGGACAATTCGGAGATTAGAAGGTACAATGAAAAACAGACCATTATCAGCATCCCATCAGTTTCTAGATTAAGGTAGACATTCTCCCCCAAGTGCAATTTAGGTCATTAGAACATCCAAATGCCAAATTCTCTACTCTGTGTACATGATGGGAACACGAGAGTGATTTACAGCTCGTGCTAACATACTGCTGATGTTGGTACCTGCCACGCTGTAAACAGGAGAATTTTTTTCCCTCCCAGCTCAGGAATCTTTTTCCTTCCTTCCTTCCTTCCTTCCTTCCTTCCTTCCTTCCTTCCTTCCTTCCTTCCTTCCTAAATTTAAAATGTTTCCTCAGGCTACTCTGAAAAATTGGTCTTTTTGAAAATTCTGAACCTTCTTTTCTTTTCTTACTGCTTAAGTATTTTACAAACAGACTTTGGGAGTACAAAGTACATGTGACTACCCACACCCTCCAACATTTCACAGATGAAAACTGAGACACATGTGGCCAAGCAACATCAAAGTTTGTTTATGGCAACTCTTACTAATGAGGAAGAACATACATGCTAGGAGAGTGTGCGCAGCTTGCTTTTGCTTGAGTCTACAGAGAAGGACAAGATTTACTCTCTCTTTTTTGTCCTCTCCCCCTGCTGACTCAACTAAGTGTAAACTGCTTTTTTCACTTTGAATTCAGTTTGCAGCAATTAAAAGAAGCAGAGGACAAAGGGGGAAAGTGGAAGGGGAAGAAAGAAATTAGGAAATCTAACAGGCAGCTGAAATAGGGGACAGACAGTGTCTCCTGGCGGAGCAGCACAAAATGAAATGGAGGAATGCATGTGGCCTGCAGTATGCCCCCTTCCTACTTTGATATAGATATATGCTGCACCTTTTATTGCGGATATAGCTATTAACAGTTAGTAGCCACAGATAAACTTTTTTCCTTTGTAAATTTGTTGAACATTCCCAGCATCACTACACCTTGGAATAAATAAAAAATAAAATAAAATCACAAAGTGTGTGCTGTAGAAATACATCCTTTAATCTATCCTGATCTCCCACAATTCATCTTCACTGGTTGACTTTGAGATTGAAAAAATTCAGTAAACATGTTCACTGTACAATACATCAAATATGTACCCACCCACCTATTTTCTTCCTTTCCCTATGATAAACAGCTCCAAATGTTGTACCTATCACTTAATGTCAGTTGCTCAAGAATCTGAACAGTCTGCTTGTCCTTTTTTGCATCTTTTTCAAATGTACATCATCAACATTTTCATAGACCTGTTTGACCTAGGAGTTCAATTTATTTTATTTTATTTTTACCCGAAGGTAAAAAAACTTTATTTATAAATAAAACTTAATAGCTAGTAACATTGAACCACATGTCTGGTCTTAATGTCCATCGTTTAGGAGTTCTTTGATGAGAGATTTTGTACATTTTGAAGGAGCAGATAAACAAAGTCTACTATAATATGCTGTTGACAGATTTACTCTCAAAATAAAACACACTTTAAATGGCCAGCAAATGAATTGCTTGTCTTCTCTTGAATCACTATTTGCCTTAAATCCTTAGAGTTCTTCCTGAAAATATCATTTCATGCAGATGCTCCTGCCCTATATCTTCTGCAGTGAAGACAGAATCCATTCTGGTCCTCAACAGTTTTCTTATCTTCCTTTAGTAATCCTTTAACTCCATGACCATCCAACTGTTTTCCTAACATTTTCTGTTCCTGATGTAATTTAAGAATTATTTCTCAGTCTTAGTGAAACAATCCTCAAAATCCCCTTTTGCCTCACTTACTGTCTGCTTTCAATTCTTTTGTGGAAAGTTGTGATTTGTTTTGCCTTCCTCGTTTGCTGATGTTAATGCAGACAAGGCAGCTGAGGAAAGTCTGAAGCTGAACATGTATTAAACTCATTCAGGCTAATAATGAGCCAGTTACATGGCTAAGTGAAAATAGAAGATCAAGAAAAAAACACGTATTGAACCTATCCCTTCCCCAACCCTTTATCCCTCGGAATCACTGAAAGAATACAGAAATAATGAGAAACATAAGTCTTAATCCTGCCCAATAAAATTAGGAGAGAAAGAGGAACCACATTGTTCAAATGCCATAGGAAAGTTTTGATCAGAGTCTTGCTAGAGCAGTGCATAAAAGAGAGAAAGTGACATCAAGAGACATTCCATTTTCTAAAGGAAATTCTTTGATAGCTTCATTGAGATTGTTAACTTTCCAGCAACGGTCCATCTATCAGTAGGTAAAGTGAAGCAACTGCCTCAAGTGGCAGTTCAGGAGGGGGGTAGCAGATTCCTCTGAGACATTCTCTTCTGCTAGGGCCCATTCATCCTATGCAGTCATAGTGCTATTAATCCATTTTAACTGCCATGCTTCTTTCCTATGGATTCCTGGCATTTGTAGTTTGGTGAGGCACTAGAGAGCTTTGGCTGCAAATTCAAAATACTCCTTCCTAAACTGCCAGTCCTAGGATCCCATGGTTGTTAAAGCAGAATAATACCACTATAATTAGGTAGTGTGAATGGGTCCCTGAAGGACACAGCTTGTCCCACATCTTTTTAACTAAACTGCTTCCCTTAAGTGTACTGGAGGAAGCTAATCAATCACTGGTGTTGCTGTAAAACTCAACTGCTACTCCACTTCACTTCACTATGTGGAATGCTGGTTATGGAGCACCTGACCCAAAAATATCTTGGATCAGCCCTCCTGCTGGTGGTGACCACTTGGACTTTTAACCAGTTTTACTGACCTGTGTTATATCTTTTAACCAATCTTCCATTATTGCAATTTTGAGTACCCCTCTTTCCATTTTGTAGAGGCATGGCCCACTCATTTATCCTGTCTAACTTCCTTTTTATAATCCTCCACTTGCCTACTCAGAAGTAAGTCCCATTCAGTCCAATGAGATCTACTCCCAGGTAAGTGTGTATATCAGAGACGGCCAATATGTGACTCCAGATGTTGCAGGTCGCACCATGCAGGTCGCATGATTCCTCATCACTGAGGTTGCTGGGAGTTGGCAAGGCATAGCATTCCCATCCCAGATGGACTGGATTTCCCTTTGACCATATTTTTAAAAATAGGAATATAGGAAGCTGCCCTACACTTTCATACCACATGGCATTCTAAATCTAGTTTAGCTTTGCCTGTTCTGAGAAAGAGAGATCCAGCTTGTTGCAATGGTTTCAATGTTGAACTAGGACTCTAGAGAGCAGGGTTCAAATCTCTGCTTGGTCACAGAATCCCACAGGGTGTATTTAGGCAAAACATACTCTCTCAGCCTCAGAAGAAGGCAATGGCAGACCTCCTTGCACTAAATCTCACTAAGACTCCCCCACTCCACCGCATAGGGTCACCATAAATTGGAGCTGACTTGAAGGCATGTAACAACAGTCTACTCTCATCAGGGTTTGAGATATAAGTCATTTTCAGACATGGTCACAGATGACCAGGGCTGAATCTGGGGCCTTTTGCACACAAAACAGATGCAAAACAACTGTGCCCTAAAATTAAAGTACAGGAAGAAGAATATACAGAAAAATAAAATCTTAATCTGATGTGGCTCACATAACTATAGCTTTTGCAATTCATAAATTCTAAATTCTGCCACACAGGATACACACAGAAGAACTTATCTACAATAGTTTGTTCTATTTCACAGCGCCAAGGGCAGTTACATAATTTAGAACAGAATTTTAAAGATATCTTCTGTTGGGGACTAACAAGACAAATCTGAACAATTTAAATGTACAGATATAAGATGGGTGACATCTGGCTTGATCACAGTAAATGTGAAAAGGATCTAGGAGTCTTAGCAGATCACAAGTTGAAGATGAGTCAGCAGTGTGATGTGGCAGCTAAAAAAGTCAATGCAATTCAGGGCTGCATCAATAGTACAGTGTCTATGACCCTTTCCGCATGTTACCTGCTCGCGAAGGTGGGGGTGCCATTTGTGCAAGCAGCCTCTTGTGCGAGGCACTCACATTGCTCCTTCGTTCTCCCGCAGCTGGCTTCCTGGTCGCGTGACCGTCGTGCGAGCACCCTGCCCCTTCCTTCTGCAGTGCAGCCTGGGAGCTGAAGGCTGCACTGGGGGAGGAAGCATGATCGGCCCACTTGTCTGAAGCACCACAGGGCAGGTAAATGCGCGAGGGCCGCAGGAGCCTTGTGCGACCGCACAGCATTTTCGGCTTGAGGCCGAAAATAAAAAAATGCGTGCGTGGTCCGCGTTAGGCTCTTGAGCGTCGCGTAAATGGGAGTGCGTCGTACGGACCACTCCTCCTGTTTACGCGACACTCAAGGGGCCCTCTCTTATAAGAAACTGCCTGCAAAAAGGGCCTATGTTAAGGGAATTGATGGTACCATTCTATTCTGCTTTTGACAGACTCCACCTGGAGTACTGTGCCCAGTTCTGGCTACTACATTTCAGGAAGGATATTGAGAAGCTGGAACATGTTGAGAGGAAGGCAACCCAAATGGTCAAAAGCATGGAAACCATGAAACCCTATGAGGAATGGCTTAAGGAGCTGAGTATGTTTAGCCTGGAGAAGAGAAGGTTAAGAGGTGATAGTCATGTTTAAATATTTGAAGGGGTGTCATATAGATGATGGAGCAAGCTTGCTTTCTGCTGCTCCAGAAATTAGGACACAGAGCAGTGGCTTCAAACTTTAGGAAAAGATATTCCATCTAAACATTAGGAAGAATTTCCTGACAGTAAGAGTGATTTGATAGTGGAATATGCTGCCTTGGAGTATGGTGGAATCTCTTTCTTTGGAGGTTTTTAAACAAAGGCTGGATGACCACATGTTGAAAATGCTTTGATTGTGTATTCCTGCATGGCAGAGGGTTGAACTTGATGGCCTTTGTGGTCTCTTCCAGCTCTATGATTCTACAATTACAGCCCATAATGAAATGCTACACTGATTTTCAAACAGTTAGCATTCCTTTCTGAGGACTAGAAACTTTGCAGAATTATGACCCGTTACCGGTATGTTAAACTTGGCCTCCATCTAAGGGGAAAGAATTTTTACATCCCTATTTGATGGTACTGGGGAGAATTGTTCTACATAGCCTTCAATGTGTTGTGCTATTAATTCTGTGACATATTCAGACAAGATATTTTTGTATGGACGAAAGCCTGGAGCTGAACATATTCTATACTCATTCAAGCTAATACTGAGCCAGTTAGATGGTGAACTTAAAACAGAAGACTAAGGCACAAAACACTTGTGTTTTGATACTTGTATCAAATTTGTCCCTTCCCGCAACCCCTTGTCCCTCAGAATCACTGAGAGAATACAGAAATAACAAGAAACAGAAGTCTTAATCCTGCCCCATGAAATTAGAGAGAAAGAGGAACCAAGTTGTCTAGTGCCTTAGGAAAGTTTTGAGGAAAGTCTTGCTACCGGAGTGTGTAAGAAAGAGAAAGTGACATCAAGAGATATTATGGTTAGTGTTACTTATGCTCAGTTCTAATTTAAATATAGGACCATAAGATGTCATAACAGCAAGGGTCTTGAAGTGGCCCATTGGCCATTAGTACCTGGGCAGCAGACGCAGGCGCAGGCATGATATCACCTACTCACTTTCTCCCACTATCATGAAAGGTCTTGCGTTTCTAGTTAAATTATAGTCATGATTTCCAGTTTTGCATCTATGCCACAATAAGCACATACAAATGCATGTTCTCTGGTTTGGTGATGCATTTCCTTACCTTTTTTTCCTGATTTCAAATTGTTCTTTTTATACATATTTGCATTAGAAAGGCCTGTCTCACTGTCAGCTGTTTTGTTTTCTGTATTACAATAAGCAGATACTAACACAGACTCAAGAATCCTTTAAGTGCCATTAAACAAATGAAGCCAGAGATTACTCTTCCTCCTCCTCCTCCTTATTTATACCCCACTTTTCTCCATGAAAGGACTCAAAGCGGCTTAGACTTAACAGATGCATGAATCCCACTAAATATTAACTGCTGAATATCTGGGGACTATTTCACTAATAGATTTAATATTCTCATTCTCAT
Source organism: Iguana delicatissima (assembly GCA_948472985.1). Taxonomy (NCBI): domain Eukaryota; kingdom Metazoa; phylum Chordata; class Lepidosauria; order Squamata; family Iguanidae; genus Iguana; species Iguana delicatissima. The sequence continues at coordinate 50,261 of CAOKZL010003144.1, forward strand.
AACATCTACTATATTATATCTATTATATCTGTATCATTATATCTATTTCCAGTGAGTGTCCAAAATTTGGTCAGTGTAAACATTCTCATTTAGTGAGCCACGGTGGTGTAGTGATTTGAGTGTTGGACCATAACCCTGGAGACCAGAGTTTGATCCCCTGTTCAGCCACGGAAACCAACTTGGTGACACATTTTTAGTTCCGGAAAACCCTGTGATAGGTTTGCCTTAGGGTCACTAAAAGTTGGAAATGACTTGAAGGCACACAGCAACAACAACAAATTCCCTTTTAGATGCACACATAAATACTAACCAGTCACCTAGAAATATTCAGATGTCAGTATTTGTCTTCTGTTATTTCTTAAGTTTCTGAGTGTTTATAATGTTTGCCTAGAATTTCCAATATTCATCTTGGAGTTGCAATCCAAATGTTAATATTGGTATATTCAGAAATATGTCTTTAAATAAATAAGAAAATATGCATGAGCTAATTGCTAAGATGGCAACTAGTTCACATGTGTTTATCACAGCTGTGATATATAGTAGTGAAAACTGGACAGTGAAGAAGGCTGATAGGAAGAAAATCAAATCATTTGAAATGTGGTGCTGGAGGGGAGTTCTACAGATACAGTACTGTGGACACCTAAAAAGACAAATAAATAGGTCCTAGACCAAAGATGAAAACTGGACCGTGAAAACTGGATAGTGAAGAAAAGTGATAGGAAGAAAACCAATTTATTTGAAATGTAGTGCCGGAGAAGAGTTCTACAAATACCCTGGATTGCCAAAAAAGACAAATGAATGCATCCTAAAGCAAATCAAATCTGAACTTAAGATGACCAAACTGAGGTTGTTGTACTTTGGACACATCATGAAAAAACATGACTCACTACAAAAGATTATAATGCTTGGTATGGAAGAAGTCAGTAGGAAAAGAGACTGCATTAGAGACGGATCAACTCAATCAAGGAAGACATGTCCCTGCATCTGCAAGACCTGAGGAGGGCAGGTGAGGACAGAGTAACTTAGAGGTCTCTTATCCATAGGGTTGGCATAAGTTGAAGTTGACTTAACGGAACAAATCAAGCCTGAACTGTCTCTAGAAGCCAAGATGCCTAAACTGAGGCTATCATACTACGGATGCATCATGAGAAGACATGACTCACTAGAACAGACAATAATGCTTGTTGAGGTGAAAGGCAGTAAGAGAGGAGGAAGACCATGTTACAAATGGATAGACTCATTCAAGGAAGCCACACCCCTGAGCTTTTAGGTCTATTGATAACAGGGAGACTTGAAGGTCTCTTATTTATTGGGTCACTATAAGTCAAAGTGAACTTGAGAACAATTAACATGTTACTGGATGGCAACTCTTCACCTTCCTCAGCACTGGTAGTACTTGTCAAAATGCGGAGATCTGAGCCAAGCCAGGGCTATGAGAAATTCTCCCTTTTTGGAGAAGCAGCACCCTTCTACATTTTTACCACCCCCTGGCTCCCTCTCGAAATTGTATCTCTCTTCCACTTTCCATAAACCCACACCCTTGTAGATATAGGGCAAAGCATTTTCACGTTTGTCTCAATGAATGTGTCAGTGGTGGTAGCATGTGTAACTGATCCAGATCAAAGAGACACTTTATGGATACTGCTCTTTTTAAAACCCCCCAAATCTTTATTGAATAAACTGACAAAGAAAAAGTAGTTGGCAATTAAAGGTTATCAAACAGCAAAACACTTGTAGCTCTAAACCAGCAAACACTTCCCCAACTTTCTTACTCTCATTCACACTCTTTCCGTTCTCTCTCTCTGTCTCCCAGATGGAACTCACTTTCAAAACCTGGTTTCAGTTATTTAACTGTTACGCTGATTTCCCCACCTAGCCTCTCCCTCTGGCTAACCAGGGTTCTATAGTCAGCAACCAATCAATTTAAATCCCTTTTGTTGCTAGAGTGGCTCTGTAGACCACCCACCCCTAGGGTTCATCACAGTACTGACTATGATTGCTGGGAGCTGCAGTTCCTAGAGGGTTTCAAAATCCTCAACTCTGTGCTAAAGAGGTTCAGAACTCGATAGTTGTCCATTAAAATCAATGGGTCTTTCTAGAGCTGCTCAAAGACTTTTTTCTACCTGAGCCAAAGGACAAGATCATGTCATTTCATATGTAGAATCTGACCAGGCTGGCAGCTGAATCTTCCTTTAAGTACTGCTGGCACAGTAGCATGTAAGCCAACTAGAGATTTTATGATATGAGGTAGGGAAGCAATATTGTAAATAAAATTACATAAATAAATAATCTTTCAACAGATTTGATGGCAGCAGGTTAGCTAGGGAGATGAGTGGCATGTCATTTGCCCCACTCTTTCCAAAGCTTGTTGCTGTTCTTTTTCTCTCCCCTTTCCCAGCATCCTTCAAGATGGCTGCCTCACTCTGACCAGGGATGATGCTACTCTGGGTCCACCCATAGGTAAAGGTGATACATGCACTGACTGGTGGATCAGCAGCAAAAAGAGTCTCAGAGCTCATCTTTTCTGTTCTGACCTTGCAGATGTGGGCAGCCATTGGCTTTGGCTGTTGCATAAAAAGGACCTGACCTGAACATAAAGTGAGCATCTATAGCAGTGGTACCTACAAGTGGTGGTCTGTGGAGTTGTCCCAGTTTGCAAGTCATCAGCTTGCAAATTTCTAGGAACAGGCCAACAAGCACAAATATGCTACAGGTCTCTGGCACATTAGGAGGGAAAATCCTGCAAGTCTCTCCCATTATATAGTCTGAGGAGCACTGATCTATAATATTTAGAACACAGGCAGGAAACATTTGGCCTATCATATGTTTTAGGTTATGGTTCTCACAATCCTTTACCATTGGTCATGCTGCTTGACACTTCATGGACCTGAAGTCAAACACATTTAGGTGACCAAAGCTCCCTCATATCTGATTTAGAAACTTCGTAAGTTAAAAAAAAAAAAACAAGGAGGAAACAAGGAGGCATTGCAGTTAGCACAGATAATTCATCACCCAGTTGTCCTTCTATACTGTAGTTCTTTTAGCCCAGAATTCTACTTTTCATAGCACCCAGACACGTGCTTATGGAAGAATATATGAAGAATGCAGAAATGGCATGATGAGGATAGCAATGTCTTTGTTTGTCCCCAGTATCTGGTATTCTGGGGTATGCTGCTCCAGTACATTGAGGTTCTATTTAAGTATTATAATTACCAACCACTGACTGATACCCTCATCCTGCATGGATAGAGCTTGCCACTGAAACAACTCTAGCATGCATTCACTAGAATTCTCTGGAGTTTTATACTGTGCAGTTTTATACTGTGCTGCAACTGATTTTTAAAATAATTTTAAAACCTAAAAGTTTATCATGTGTTACTTATTTATCCAGCTGCATGAGGCAGCTGTCTCAAGCAACAGATTTTGAGTGTCATGGGAAGTCAGCAAATAGTTATTTAATTCATTATTTTCTGTAAGGCAGAACATGCCAAAATAGCCTGAGTACTATACCAGTTACTGCTGTACCTCAGGCAGCAAAATATGTTGGGCTAGTACTGCCTCTTTATTGCTATTAATATCAAAATACAGCATCTATTAAGAAACACACTAAAGACCACAAACTCCTGGCCCCTGGAAACTGTTTCTAAGGGGGTGGAGGTGGGGGCCAACATTTGTAGGCAAGTTGGTATTAATTTTGCCTGCTTGCAGGATGAGAGCAAATTACTTTCCCCATCCATTATCACTGAAATATAAAGACTGTTGTGAGCAGAATGTGTACTTAGAAGTGCCCTCCATGTGTTTGGTGTGGCTTTCTTGTTGCTGTGTGCCTGTAAGTCATTTCCAACTTACATGGACCCTGAGGCAAACTTATCACAGATTTAAAACTCAAAGACATAGCCATGTTACTCTAGACCAGCATGGAAAGGGATCTTGTAGCACCTCTGAGACTGAAAGAAGCTGGTAGCACAGACAGGTTTTCTTGGCAAGATTTGTTCAGAGGGGGCTTGCTTTCTGAGGTTGAGAGAGTGTGACTTGCCCAAGGTCACCCAGTGAGTTTCCATGGCCAAGCAGAGATTCAAACCCTCTTCTGCAGAGTTGTAGTTATTCCTGAAAGAGTTCAATGATAGTCTTTACATTTCTTAGTATTTGATCATTTCTTGAACTTAGTGCTTAGCGCTTTCTTGGTTCTTAATCTGATTCCTGAGGAGACTCAGCCATAAAAGGCTTGGTGGCCCAGTTTCACCAGATCATTTTAGGGGGAGGGTTAACCTACCTAACCTAGTCTTGGGGTGAGGGTCTCAATCCCTCCCTGTTCCAGGGTCCATGCAGAAAGGGGAATAGAAAGCAATTTACCATTAGAACCATAACAATAAGCTAAATGAACTATCTCTGCCTCCCAAATACAGAAGAAGGAGAACAATCTAGAAGATGTATCACCATTCCTAGAATTAAACTTCAGCTGAAACCATGACGCAAAACATCTCCTGTAATCTATCCTGGGACCATCCCTCCCCTCCCAGCCACAAATTACAGCAAAACTATGAAGCCTTACATTTCTATTCTTTGCCATAACTGAGATTTCAGCACTTTCATTGCATTGAAATCTCTTTATTTCAATAACACAGCAACCTATACCCTATTTTTTGTTTCTTTTTAGAAAGAGAGTTAACAGATTGCAAGGTACACTCATTTTCTCCAACCCACCCACAATCTTTGTCTTGACAATTAAAGGTGATTAGCTGACGTTCCTTTTAACCGTCAAAGGCACACAGTGGCAAATACGTAGCCACAAAAGAGGCACAGTAAATGAGAAGAACATGTTACTACACTGCATTTTGAGAAAGTTTGGCTCCAAGCTATGCACTGATTAATATCAGATCTCCTCCTTTACTTGCCTCTTGACAATCTTGTCACATCTGGCTGACAAATCCTTACAAGCTTATCCAAACGAAGGCAGTCCCAGTCATGCTTGGGGACTAGCTGGGAGGAAACGGCAACACCAGCCACGCACTGATGTGCCATCAGTGAAACTAATGAAGCTGACTCTGGAACAGTAAAAGGGAGCAAAACATGCCTCCAGGTTTTGCAACACAGCACAGAGTTAGCTCACCAGAAGATAAGACAAACAATCACCTCCTAAGGTTCAAGGAACCTTTTGCATGATCAAAAAACTCTTTCTAAAATTCTTCAGCAGCAAGCTCATCTAAGACAGCACTGCAGTAAGCATAATTTTTCAAAAACACTGATAGAATTTTTTTGAAAAAATAAAACCCTTTCCCTATGCAGAAACACTTACTTTACCTATTTTAATTATTGCTACTTGATTTGGATACTCTCAAATAGAAAACTTTCATATTCTTACTTAGAAACAAATTGCTAACATGTCAAGTTGTCTGGCATGGCATACTTTTATTAAAAAGCCACTAATTTTCTCTCCACAGTATATTTTAGCATAAAAAGTTTTTTTAAATAGAAAAGAGATACCATAGTTTCTTCTTTTTTAAAAACTGTTTTAATCGGCTAGCAGTCTGTCAGCTCCTCTTATTTATTTTCCAAGATACGAAATGGGCAGCAAGTGAACTGATGTATGTGACAAAAGTGAACTGGAAGGCAGATCCCATTCCAGGGCTAATTCCCGAAGAACATCTTTCGCAAAACTATATTATCTAGGTCTCTTGTGCATTTTTACATGTCACGATCATGATAACGTATTTGCTTAAAAGCATTTGACTTGGAACATGCTGAAGTCACAAATCATGGATTCTATAACTATTAATGTATATCCAGGACCTGCGCAATTAAACATTTTCAGGTCTTTGTGATTTATAGATGCTACAGTCGGAGACAAGGAAAAGAACACCGGCAGCCTCACTCTAAACGCAAAGGATTGCTCAGCACATGTGAGCAAAAGAAGACGATTTCACAGTTTTCAGGCGCTTTTCATTTAGAAAGGCCAGCATTTGACAAGCACAGTTTTCCATCCAAAGCATGCCTACTTGGAAGTAAGACTGATTGAAATCAGTGGGGTTATTTGGAATAAGCAGGATCAAGATCAAGCTTCTAACCAGACAAATAATTCGTAAAATGCACCGTCGCCGTGAGAGATGGACTCGAGCTGGGCAGCACAAGAACCTGCTTGAAACCTCTCGGGACAATCGGGCAACTCTAGCAAACAACCAAACCAGAACCCCTTTCTGTAGATCGGGGGAGGGGGAGAGGCCTAATGTAACAATCCCAAAAGCATACCCAAACTGCAAAAGGAACTTTTTCTTACCTCCGACATTTCTTGCTACGGAACATGTGTTAGGAGAGCTGTAAAACACTTTCCCATTCCCTCTGCCGCCGCGCGTTATACAAAGAAGAACCAGGAAACATTCTTGTCTGTACAAGTAGGGAAAGGCAGAATCATCACACGCCCTGGTCTTTTTTAACCCCTCGTCTGAAGCGGGAACAGAGCACTTCCACGCCCGATGAGCACAGGAGACTGAAATCAGATCATTCCTCCAAGAACCTCCACTCCGAAGTTGTGTGGCTGGCTGGCTGGCTGGTTGGCTCTTTCTCTCTCTCTCTCTCTCTCTCCCCCTCTGTACGTGCGTCTCACCTCTCCAGAATGCTCCCACCTCAATTCCAGAGGGGAGTGTTTTGGCATGCCCCTGCAGTCACAGGGCAGACCCCTCACAGCTGGCTGGAAGAGGGCATGACACTCATCTTTCACAGAGGCTTGATCAAAAGGAGCCCGGGTGACCTGAGGCTCCCCTCATGCAGCCTGGGCAGAGAGTCTACCTCTGCCGCGGCTGCCTAACTAAGGCGTTAAATCAACGCAACTAACCTAAGGCCTGTATTATACCATTCGATCCCCACCCCACTCCTTTGGATCTTTCAAAGAGTATGGAACAACCATCTGCAAATTAAAGCTCTGAGGTTTTTAGATTTGAGTCATTTCTAGAGCTCCCCAAATGTATCCTGGGGTTTTTCAGAACGTTAAATTAGAATGAGGAGTGTTGTTGTTTTTTTAAAAATAGAAGTTGGTCAGACCCATTTTAACAAAATAAATAAAAAGAAAATTTGGAGCAGGTAGAAACAAGGAAGATGCACACATCTAAATAAGACTGTGATCAAAGATACTGATATGCTCCATGAATGTAAAAATATTGCACACAAGGACTGAAAGTGACTTTTGAGGATGCAGAAGAATCTGTTTGGAAAAGTTTCAATCTGTTAAATTTAGGAAGTTGCATTTAAGAGCCAATGCAGTTACTTAACAGAAGTGCTTGATACTTCTAGTAGAGAGCTCTCCTTCCCTCTTCTTGCTCTGAAGCTGCAGTTCAGTTGTAAGTGCTTTGAAAATGCAAACCCACATTTCTGGGCAGGATGGGCTGTTGAAGCCCCATCTATAACTTCAGAGACATACTGCCAATCAGTCATAGAATCATAGAGTTGGAAGAGACCAGTGTAGACAACATAAATGGAGTGATTATAAAACAACTTTTTCTTGTTCTTTCACCTTGCTCTATAAAGGTGGATTTTAAAAATAGATATGACTTGACAGTCAGATGGGATCTTTACCTAAATATAGCCAGTTCTGAAAGTTCTCCCTCTCCCTCTTTGTCACACACGGGTGCAAGAGTGGGAATCATGTGGCATTCCAGATGTTGCTGACTACAATTACCAGCAGGAACTGGTAAAGAATACTAGGATTTGTGATCCAGCAACATCAGAACCCCTGCTGTAGTGTGACTATGGATGAATTCAGACTACAGAATTGTAGCAATATGATGCCACTTTAATTACTTTGGATGTATCCTATAGAATTTAAGATATGTAGTTATATGAGGTACCTAAGTAATTGAGGTACTTAGAATTATCTGTTAGAGAGTTGTAGGTTACAGAAATGAGTTAGGGAATTCAAGGTATTACAAAACCATATATTCCACAATTCCTTAGGACAGAGCCATGGCAATCAAACAGGTATCAAACTGCTATAATTGTGCATTACAAATCTGCTGCAAGAAATGGTACCCAGGGTAGGGCCACATAAATGAAGGAGGTGGAGCTATGCTGATGAGCAATGGTTCAGTTCTTGGTTGGTCTCATTCAGTTATATGGGACATATTCAAAAGGCTACATCAAGTCAGGTTTTTCAAGGCTGCCAAGTTAGCAGCTTCCCTTTCCTTGAAATTCTAGGGTCAAAACTTGACATCAGACTTTGTGATATTACCAAAGTGGGAGCAAAGAAATATTTAGATGGCTGAGTCAGCTGGCTGTGTGAATCAGTATGATAGTGATCTGAGTAAAGAGTGACAATTTGAATAAAAACCATCTAATCAGATTACATACCAACTCAGAGCCAGGAAAAGAAATACAAAACCCTTTTTGGTTGGTGGGTTGCCAGCAATAATGTACCAGTGTAGGCAGCAATTGCTGCCATGCCTACTCTTTGAATCCCACATGGTCTTCTCCATAACACATATGAAGTGATTTTTTTTTTTGTCCTCATACTATTGCCACTGGGACTTGCAAAGAAGGATCACAAGCCAATGCTGGTGCTCTACATTGCCTTGTTACAAATTAGAGTTGCCAGATCTTATGGCTTAGCTTTGAATCTCCCATTTTCATGTAGCTTGATACTATTTGCAAGGCTTAATTGATGTGTTGATGCAGCTTGCAAAGATTCTCCAGAGAGCCCATGTACTCATATTTACTTAATTAGCTTCTTCTGTACCTTTTAGTCCTTGTGGTGCCAGGGCTTACCTTCACCTCTACTCAGCATCCCCCTTCTGGGTAGAAGCAAGTAGGCCAGCTTAAATGTTTCTTATCCTGTCTTCCTAGGTAAGTGAGAAGGAATAATCCCCATATTTCACCTTGATTTGAGAACAGCCCCTTTAGCTAAGATTTCTGTCTTAATTTCCAAACAGGAAATATGTTCTTTCTATGCATGTGTTTGAATGATAAGCTCTAGACAACTGTGATCAGTACTTCATACATAAAGCTTAATGGCATCACCAGGTTCCATCCTTAGCTTCCAGATTTTGACCTGGAAAATTCAAGGCCTTGGCCAATTCTGAACAGGCAACCCTACTCTAAATGGAACTATGGATCCAAGCGCATGGCTCCAGATCCTGTCCTCCCCACTCCCTCCTCTTGCTTTTGTCTTTTTGGTGCACCAGTGTTGCACAGAAAAAGAAAAAGAAAACCATATAAACAGCTTCAAGCTGAACCACTGAGACATGACACCAGGTGGGAATGGGTAGAGATTGGTGCCCAGGCTTTAAAACCATCTCACACATTCAGAAATCATTCTTTTTCTTCTTCGTTCCCCAAGACTTCAGCTAGAATCCTGATATCTGACCTAGTGTGTGTGAGAGAGACCTGACCTAGTGTATAGACTAACCTCTTGCTGTTATCTGTTCAAGGGTGGGTTGCAGCTCAAGATGAAACATTGCACTTGAGAACAACTTTGTTTTGACCTATGAGTTGAAAACTGTCCATGACCTTTTCTTTTGCAGTGAGTGTGCTGGCCCTGACTGTGGGGAGGCTGCATCAGGATCTATCCTGTTCACACATTTCACTCCTGTGTGTTGAATAGGTATTTCTCTTCCTAGTAACAGCAGTTGGTTATTATCTATACCAGTGGTTCTCAACCTGTGGGTCCCCAGATGTTTGTGGACTTCATCTCCCAGAAGCCCCACCACTATGGTCAATGCTCAGGGCTTCTGGGAGCTGAAGTCCACAAACATCTGGGGACCCACAGGTTGAGAACCACTGATATACTGTGCAATTTGGCACACTGAGAACAATGTTAGAATTGGGACAGGGGGAGAGTTGGTTAAGGCATTTTCTGAAACCCACAAATTTAAATCTCTTACTCTTCTCAGTTTTAGCCAAAGTTTATCCAATAACAGCAGCTGATTATTTTCAATCCCATGCAGAGTTTGCCAAACTGAAAAAAGTGTCAGGATTAGGGGGAGAAGTAAGTTAGGGCATTTTATAAAACCCACAAGCTTCAGTTTTCTCTTTACAAGCTTTATCTTCATAAATTTTGGCCAAATCGTAGCCCACTTTGTGTCTTCTAAAAACAATACTTAAGAACACAGTCTCAAGAGCCAAGGAGGCTGCACACATGCCAAAAAGGCATGGTGAACAAGAATATGAGTCTGCCTAATTTAGCAAGCATGGCATCATATTTTTAACACTAGGTTCAGCCCTAACATTGGTAGACACCCTCATGCCCTTCAGATGTTCAGCACTACGACTCCCACAGCCCTCACGGTTACCCATAATGGTTGGTGTTTATTGGAACTGTAGTCTGAGATTTGAAGGCAGCAGCTTGTCTACTACAGGTAAACTGATTCAATCAAGAAAGCCATGGACCTAAGTATGCAAGACCTGAACAAGGCAATAGGTCACTGGGGTTCTTGGAGGTCACTCATTTATAGCATCAGTGTTGTTTATATGGATCTTCAAGTTGTTTCCAACTTATGATGAACTTAAAGAGAAGCAGTCATGGGTTTTTCTTGGTAAGATTTATGCAAAGTGGTTTTCCACTGCCTTCCTCTGAGGCTGAGAGAATGTGACTTGTCCAAGGTCATCCAGTGAGTTTCCATGGCCATGCAGAGATTCAAACTCTCATTTTCCAATACCCTAGTCCAACGCTCCAACCACCGCACCATGTTGGTTTTCTTATTTGGCTTAATGGAAAAAAGCAGCAGTAGCAGCAGCAACAAAAACAGCAGGTTGCCTGCCTCTTATTCCTCATGCCAGATTTGACAACAAAACTTAATTGATTTCACTGAACCTGGATTAAATATTATTTGCATGTGGGGTATTGGCAGCATTACACATTTGCACCCAGGTGATTAGTTGGGATTCCACAAAAGCAAATAATAAAAGGCAGACCTAAACATACTTTGATAGCAGGAAGATGAGGATAGCAAACATATGGTCTGAAGCTTTCAACTTTTTTCCTTTCCTATCAAAACAAAAATTTCTATCTCAGGGCCAAATGTTGCCCTAAGGTAGAGATGGAGAATTTTATATGAGCACCTAAAGGCAAGATCAGTCAATAATGATAGGAAGAAAACAGAGAAAGATTTTGTGAGAAGACACTTGATAATCTTAAAAGTGGAAGAAGTTTTATCCATGCCATGCTTTATATTTAATGATTCAGTATTATTAATGATTATTTACTATAGATATGTACAAAGTAGGTTTTGCAACAACTATAACCACCACCACAATAATCATCATCATCATCATATGCTATTGGCCAATAAAGCTGAAAGAGAGCCAGCATGGTGTACTGGATTGAGTGTTTGGACTAGGACTGTAGGAGACCAGGGTTTGAATCCCTGCTTGGCCATGGAAATCTACTGAGTGATCCTGGCAAGTCACATTGTCTCAGTATCAGAAGAAGGCAATGGCAACCCCCCACAACAAATTCCGCCAGTCATCTTAGGGTTGCCATAAATCAGAAATAACTCAAAGGCACACAATGACAGTAGCCAATACTAGTCGTAAGCCATCAGGCACAGTTAATAATAGTGAAGCTAAAACAATACTGGGCAAGACAAGTCCTTGCTCCAAAGAGTTTACAATGTAAGAACAAAACCTGGTATTTCCACTCCTCCCTCCAAGACTGAAGCTGAATTGTCAGAACAATCTCACTGAAATGCCAGATGAAGCTTGCAGCTTGCACAAGTAAAAGAACCAACCACATCCTACTTAAAAAGTTAAATAGAGGAGGAGAGGCTCAGAAGAGTGGGGAGAGACTCCAACAGAACAATGGAGACCTTCAAGGGCCTTTCTTGCACAGAAAAAGAGTGAGAGAGAATACCACAAAGATGGATGTCAAAGTGCTAAGCCCCCAAGGTATCCTGCTTGCTTCCTGCCCTCAGGGCAAGTAGAGGATGCTCTCTTATAACCAGTGTCAACACAAGTACAGAATAAGTACAGAACTGTACAATCAATAGTCAGTTCAATTTGCTGCTATACATGGTGTATAGATGTACAGTCTTCTATGGTTAAGCCACAAAATATTTGCAAAAATATTTTGGGATGGCTGTGGGGAGACGCAACTGCCTCATTCTTCCCATTCATTCTTAGGATTACAAACTGGAAATCCTAGACACTAGCAATAAATTAAGCATTTGGAAATGAGTATTTGCATTTATCTATTATTTAAATTATATCCCACTTTTCTCCCCTATGGGACCCAAAATGCCTTACACGTTAAAACATTAAAACAATATGTTAAAACAGTATATCTATAACAATCTATAACATGACATTTTTGAAAAAGCATTAAACAACGCCATGTAAAAACATTAATTTGGAACGGTTAAAAACACATTCAAACCAGTACATCCCAGCAATGATACTGTTCCACAGTTGAATTATAATAAACTTCCATTTTTCTATTTATAACTTTTTGCATGGTTGCCTCCTCACAGCAGTCCATTCCTAATTTCATCCATCTCTGTTCATCCTTGGCTGACTGAAATGCTGTTGCTGACTGAATGAGAATTCCCCTATCGGTTTCCTCTGCTCTGTCTTGCTCATTTAATTCTCACAACAGTCCCATGAGACAGATTAAGCTAAGAGAGAATCAGTGGCCCAAAGCCATCCAGTGAGCTTTATTTCCAAAGGAAGATTTCAGGCTAGCCTCCCTCCTTTAGGGATGATGTGGCCCTCAATTCCTATCATCTCTCACATTGGCTACACTTCTGGGAATCACAGTCCAACATCATTCAAAGAGTTTTGGAAATATCAAATTTCCCTGGCCTCAGCTCTGCCCATCACCCTTTCCATTACCCCACACTGGCATGTCCATGTGCAGAGGAACGATATTTCTTAACACCAATTGGGGAAGGGGAACAGCTATGCAGGAGGGCCATCACTTCTGCCCAGGAGAAGCCCTACCATCAAGAAGACTGAAGGAGCAGATGTTGCAGAATTAAAGAAGACAACAGGGGTCTTTAGCCTGCTTTATATTCCTCAAGGTAGACTGCTGCGTGAAGGAGGATGCTGTCCTACTATCAGTGTTGAAATAAGATCCCATGCTGATCAGGTTATGTAGTGGTGGTGAGGTGGCCACCATCTTTTCACCTGGATTTGGGCCATGCCCACATGTCATACCCTCTTAACATTTCACTGATGAAAACTGGGGTGTGTGTGGCCAAGCAACATCAGAGTGTTGTCAAGATGGCAAAAGGTAGGAAACTCTGATCATGGCAGATGGTGTGGAGGATGTGATTTATTACTCGCTGTCAAAGATGGGTACAATCTCATACCCTGAGACTTTCCTCCTGTCAAGGAAGTGGCTTTCTGATTCACAGGGAATCTGGAGATCTCTGAATCAGTTGGAGTGATGCTCAGCAACAGCCATTTGGGAACAAAACAGTGGCAACTGAGACCCAGGCTGTAGGAGTCATTGCAAAGCTTCAGTGGAGCCAGGAGGTGAGAGGCTTCTCACTTTCCCTTATGGATAATATGCTTTATTACTGCTGGATCCCTTGGTAAAGATTAGACCTGCTTTAAATGGAAACTTGAGCTGTTAAACAAGGAGCCTTTGGATTGCAACAGCTGTAATTTTGCCTATGCTTAACTTTAAAGGGATTTTTTTTTCTTTTTTCTTTGTAGGTCACTGGATTTACTTTGGATATTTTAATGTCCTGTTTTTCTCATATTTCATGAAGGATGTAGAGACTAAGATTTTGTACATTATACATTAGACTTTTTTCATTTTTCTTTTTTTTTTCTTGGACTTTGACTTTAATTGTGTGACTTTGATTTTTGAAATTGCCTGTTTGAACTGTGACTGGGTATTATTAGAACATGGATAAGAATTCTATCTTATAAAAATTGGATTTTTCTTTCTTATTGATATGAAGATTCTGACTTTTTTTCCTTCTTTTTTGTGCTGATTCTTATACTCACTCCCTCAGTCAACAGTGTACTGCCTGGGAAAATGTTTTGTTGTTATGGTGTCTTATCTCCAGCCTGGGAACACTCGCTGTTGTTTTCTGTTATTGTACAAAATACAATATGGCATCAACCAAGGAACTCATTGTTCAAATTAAAAATGGCCTGGATAATCCAGAGAAAATACCAAAGTATTTTTTAGACATCTGGTCAGTGTTCAGACAGCTTTCCAAAACACAGGCGATGGAGATGTAATCCAGAAAACCTTCTTAGGTCTAGATATAACAAGGGAACAAGAAGATACCAGCTCTGACCAAACATTATCAGATTTAACTGTATCAGAATTGGTTTGTTTGAAGATTAAAGGAGATGATGCTTCAACATTTTCAACTTTCAAGCCTCAGATTGTTCAAATGGAGATAATGTTTGAAGAAATTGACAAGTCTTAACTTAAAGTTGCAAGATGCTTTGTGCGGATAAGCAGATCTTTCAGGAGGAGGGGTAGAGACTAAGTTTAAGAAGGATATAATGCTGAATGGGCCTTTTGCTCTGAGGGGGTCTGTTTGCAGTGTGAATTCTCAAATCTAGATTTTTAACTATAAAGACCCAAGGCATTGTCTGTTGCAGATCTGGTTAGAAAGTGATTTTTTGAGTTCATCTAAACAGAATTTCTTTACTGTAAAAGGCAACCAGAAAGGTTAATATGTGTATTATGTAATTTCTTAGATAAATTGGCTTTTGATCCTTCATTCAGTTGCATTATGTGACTTGTCAGACAAAATAGCTCTTCTTGATTTCTGGTTTAGATATATACTGAGTGATGTAAAGGAAAAGGAAAGGAAACAGAAAATGTTTTAGCCTATGAGAATATGATAAAAGCAATGAGTTATGAGATCTAAGACATACTAAGTGATGTTCTTTTTATTTTTTATAAATATTAATAGTTCTTTTATTGCAAGAGATATTACTATGAGTACTAGAGTATGTCTTATAGCCGTTTAATGTTAAGAGTGTTGTCAAGGTATAGAACCAAGAAATCTGATTCGTCTTTTTTTTCTACATTTAAAGTAATTAAGATATCATTATAGTTTTAAGGTAATTTGTTTTATTATGTAGTGGATATTAAGTATGTACTAAGATATTAATTGAATATTCTAAGGAAAACATTTTTTTTTTTTAACTATGACGTGTTTAACACTTAGGATAGAACTGAGAAGTAGAATCAAGAGAATCAGAAGAGACCACAGTGGTCATCTAGTTCTACTCCCTGCCATGCAGGAACCCTCATCAAAGAACAAAGTAGATATCAGGTATTATCAATATACTATTTTTATTAATACTTACACTATTTTAATTAATCTTAGGTTAAATAGAATCATAGAATCATAGAAATGTAGAGTTCGAAGAGACCACAAGGGCCATCCAGTCCAACCCCCTGCCATGCAGGAAAACCCTCAAAGCACTCCCGACAAGTGGCCATCCAGCCTCCGCTTAAAAACCTCCAACGAAGGAGACTCCACCACACTCCGAGGCAGCATATTCCACTGCCGGACAGCCCTGACCATCAGGAAATTCTTCCTGAGGTTCAGGTGGAATCTCCCCTCCTGCAGCTTGTATCCATTGCTCCTTGTCCTGGTCTCAAGAGCAGGAGAAAACAAGCCCACTCCCTCCTCGACATGACATCCCTTCAAATATTTAAACATGGCTTTCATGTCCCCTCTCAACCTTCTCTTCTGCAGACTAAACATACCCAGCTCTCTAAGTCTGTCCTCATAGAGCATGGCTTCCAGGCCCCTCACCATTTTGGTTGCCCTCCTCTGGACCTGCTCCAGCTTATCCATATCCTTCTTGAATTAGGGTGCCCAGAATTGGACACAGTATTCAAGATGAGGTCTAACCAAAGCAGAATAAAGTGGTACCAATACCTCCCTCGATCTAGACACCATACTCCTATTGATGCAACCAAGAATTGCATTGGCTTTCTTGGCTGCCGCATCACACTGCTGACTCATGTTCAGCTTGTAGTATATTAAGACTCCTAGATCCCTTTCACACATACTGCTATCCAGCCACATGTCCCCCATCCTATATTTCTGCATACCATTTTTTCTGCCTAAGTGTAGGACCTTACATTTCTCTCTGTTGAAATTCATTTTGTTAGCCTTGGCCCAGCTCTCCAATCTGTCAAGGTCCTTTTGAATTTTGATCCTGTCATCAGGCGTATTAGCAACCCCTCCCAATTTGGTGTCATCTGCAAATTTGACCAGCGTGCCCTCTATTCCTTCATCCAAGTCATTAATGAAGATATTGAACAGCACCGGGCCCAGGACAGAACCCTGTGGCACCCCGCTAGTCACTTCTCTCCAGGATGAGAATCTGCCATTGGTGACCACCCTTTGGGTACGGTCAGTCAACCAGTTACAAATCCACCTGACAGTAGCCCTGTCCAGCCCGCATCTTACTAGCTTCTTTGCAAGAATGTCATGGGGAACTTTGTCAAAGGCCTTACTGAAATCAAGATATACTATGTCCACGGCATTCCCTTCATCTATCAAGCAAGTAACTCTATCATAAAAAGAGATAAGATTAGTCTGGCATGACTTATTTTTGAGAAATCCATGTTGACTTTTCGTAATTACGGCATTGTTTTCTAAGTGATTAGAAACTGACTGTTTGATGATCCGCTCCAGGATCTTTCCAGGTACTGATGTCAGGCTGACTGAGCGATAATTATTTGGGTCCTCTTTTTTTCCCTTCTTGAAGATGGGGACAACATTTGCCCTCCTCCAGTCTGCCGGAACTTCTCCGGTCCGCCAAGAGTTTTCAAAGATTATAGCAAGAGGTTCTGCAATGACCTCTGCTAGTTCTTTTAAAATTCTAGGATGCAATTCATCTGGCCCTGGAGACTTGAATTCATCCAGTGTGGCCAGGTATTCCTGTACTACCTCTCTACCTATTCTGTGCTGCATTTCCCCCACTTCCTCACCTGCTCCCCAACCGCCAGGTTGAGTGTTTTTATCCTTTTGGAAAAAAACTGAGGCGAAGAAGGTGTTGAGGAGTTCTGCCTTTTTTCTTCCTCCTGTTATTAATTCACCATCTTCCCTGCGCAGTGACCCTATCGTCTCCTTCTTTTTCCTTTTGCTGTGGACGTATTTAAAAAAGCCCTTTTTATTGTTTTTAATGTCTCTGGCCAACTTAGTTTGTTCTGTGCTTTAGCCTTTCTGACCTTCTCCCTACATCTCCTGGCTACTTGCTTATAATCTTCTTTGGTGATTTCCCCCTTCTTCCATTTCCTGTACATGTTTTTCTTAACATTTAGCTCAGCTGAGAGTTCTTTAGTCAACCATTCCGGTTTGTTCAGATGCCTTCCATTTTTCCTCCTTAATGGCACAGTTTTAGCCTGTGCCTTCAGTACCTCCCTTTTAAAGAACTCCCATGCGTCCTGAACTCCTTTCTCATTGACTATTCTTGACCACGGGATTTCAGCCAGCAGCTCCTTCAGTTTACAGAAGTCTGCTTTTTTAAAATCTAAGACAAGTGCCTGGCTACACTTGTCTTCTCTTCCCCACTGAATGCCAAATTCTAATAGGGCATGGTCACTCTCTCCTAAAGATCCAACCAGTTCTACGTCATTACCGAGGTCCTCCCTGTTGGTCAGGATCAGATCCAGAATATTTGATCCCCTTGTCGCCTCTTCCACCTTCTGGACCATGAAACTGTCTGCAAGAAAAGCAAGAAACTTGCTGGACCTTGCCGCCTTTGCAGAGTTTGACTGCCAACATATATCTGGGTAGTTGAAATCTCCCATTATTACTGTATCTCTCCTTTTTGAATGTGCAGTCATTTGGTCTATGAAAGCGCCATCGAGGTCCTCAGTCTGGCTTGGAGGTCTGTAGTAAACCCCCACTATAATATCCCTATTGTTTCTCGCTCCCTTAATTCTTACCCAGATGCTCTCGACCTGGCTTCCAGTGTTCAAGTCATGGATCTCTTCACAGGTGAAAACATCCTTGACATATAAGGCTACTCCTCCTCCTTTCTTATTTGGTCTGTTTCTACAAAATAGGCTATACCCCGCTATTCCTACATTCCAATCGTGAGACTCATCCCACCAGGTCTCAGTGATGCCTATCAAATCGTATTTATTTTGTTGTACTAGGAGTTCAAATTCATCTCGTTTGTTTCCCATACTCCGTGCATTAGTGTAGAGACACTTAAGCTAACTTCAAATAGCTAACTTCAAAAAGAATATAATAGGATAAATTGTTTAGGATTACTATTAGATTCTTATTCGCGGTTTGCTACAGGGATGGGGACCTCTTTTTTAGTTAGATGTTGTATATTTTGTGTATCTTAGTTAGCATCTTAGTTTCTATTTGTATAGTTTGTGTATGTATGTGGATTTCATTTTTGTTTTGTTGAACTAGATTTGTGGTTTAAATTAGTGTTTTTTTCTTATGCTGTCTTTGTTTATTACTTGTTTTTTTAACCTTAATGAAATAAAATGGACTACAAAAAAAAAGATGGCAAAAGGTATTAATGAAGAAGAACACATCAGCTAAGACAGGCTGTAGCAGTTTACTTTTACTTGAACCTACTGGGAAGGGCAAGATTTTGCTTGGTCCTCTCCTCTCCCCACTGCTGAGTAAACTAAGTACAAACTACTTGTACAAAGTACAAATACTTGCACAAGTACAAGAACAAAGAGAGAAAGTGAGAGAGGGAGAGAGAAACTGGTATATTTTAAAAGCAGCTGAAAAAGTGAGAGGACAGAGAATCAATCAGGACTGTCACTTCCTAATAGGGACAGTTGGAGGGTATGCCATCTCTTTCTTACAGAGTGCTTCTGTTTCTGAAACACTCAGCTTGCCGCTGTGGAAGACAAAAGACTTTTTACATTATACAGTTATAGCTCTAAGATTGTGCTTTAACTGCCATGGCTCTGCCCTATGGGATCCCGGGAATGGAAGTCTGGTGAGGCACTAAAGCTCTCTGGTTGAGAATTCTAAATGCACTACTGTTACTCTGTTTACTGAGGGTCCTGTGAGGGACTCCAAACATGCTCAAATATTGGTGGGGAAAATTAGCTCAAAGTACAAGTTGGCAAAACGAGAGGCAGGGCAACGCAGCGGAATCTTTAACCCAACGTCTACAGGGTCAGGTTAGTCAAGCAGTCAGACAGTTTTAAACTAGCAAAAATGTTGTTTTATTAAGAACAGACAAACACTTAAGACAACACAACCACACAGCTAAATAAGAAATAAGAGCTTTTCGGGGGAAATGGGTGATACAACACCTTTCTCGTAGTCCTGAAGAAGTTGCAGATGGAGAGAAGAAGCTCAGCGTGGTTCGCTGAGGGGAACTTGTTGGGCAAAACAGCAGCAAGGCGATCTGGAACTCAGGAGCGATCCAAAGAAGCTCTCGGAACTGGGGATTTTTATAGGGAAAGTATGACCATAGGCTAGTCTGTACTTGGGAGAGAACAATGAGGTTTGGGCACTAGACAATGTCTCCGAAAGGTCAGAATTTAGCATGACGGGATTAAGTCCGAATCGACAATGGAATGGTCAGTATGCAGATGCAGCTCGCTTGGGCGGTTACACATCTAGCTTGTCAAGTTACCTGCTCAGGGCAGGGGGTTCTTTGTAGTAGCGTGCATCTTTAATGAGGTGTTTGTCTAGGGAGGTCTCCTAAAGCAAGATCTGGTTGAGTCTGGCTTGCCTAGGTGGAGAAAAGAATGTTCGGCAGTTAATGGCCATGCCTAGCTCTGTGCTTGTTCAGGGGCCTCACAAACACTTGGCGAAGGGTGGCAAAATGAAACCGAATTGTGATATCAAACGATATCTAATATTTTCCGAAGCCAGGCCAGTTCATGGTGATAACACTACCTTAAAATGCCAGTCCCATGATTCCATAGGATGGAACCATGGCAGTTAAAGTGGAATCTTGGAACTAAAACTATGTAGTGTGAAAGGGCCCCATATGTTGGAGGTTTTAGTTTTATCTTTAGTTTTAGTTTTTATCTCTTCTCCTGTGAAATGTTGCTTTGGAATGCCCTCTTCCTTTGTTTGGGAATTTAGGAAGTCTTCTGCTGGCTGGATATTCGGATGTATCCCTTCATTGTGGTAATCTGGATTTGCTCAACTTCAGAGTGGGCCTGAATACCCTAAAGGGATCAGATACTATCCTATCTTAGAAACTAAGTTGGGTCAACCCTGGCTAGTATGTGGATGGGAGACTGTCAACAAATACCGGGTGCTGTAGGGCATATTTCAGATGAACGAACTGGCAAAACACCTCTGAAAAATCCTTGCCTAAGAAAAGCCTATGAAATTCATGGGGTCACCACAGATTGACAGGGAACTTGAAGGCACATATATACATATACATAAAGCTGGAGCAACTAATTAAGGTTATGGTGAATTGCAAAGATTTGTTTCAATTTCTTGCTTGCTATTAAGAAGTAATAATGATTATTATCCCTACTTCCTGCTCTTCCTCCTCTTCCTCCTTCTTCCAGAATATCATCATCATAATTCAAGGTGTTCTAATGAGTCTTCCCAAGAAAAAAATGTTGCCAAGGTCTTGCTAGATATCCCACAAAAATAGGACTGACAATGTAACTCCTCTCTATAATATATGCTACTACAAACTGTCTGCTCGGATGTGCAAATCATGCACATGCTAGTCTACTGAGTGAAACAAAGGGATTTTCCTTCATTCTCTGAAACTGATATTTTAATTTAACGACATAGCTGTTTCACATGTTTTCTCCAGATAATTTGTACGTTCATACAGAAAACATGGACCACTATAGTTCCTCCTTTTTATTTTTATCGCCAAATCACCTGCAACTTTTTCCTAAATTCTGTCTTGGATTAACTTTATTTTGAAAAGAAGACTTGAAATAATTTTTTTGAAATAACATATCATCATCATAAATTTTATTGTATGTACCCATAGGTAGTCATGATAGGAAATAAATGGCATGAAGATTTTAGTTTTTAAAAAGTGTCACATTATGGAGAGGCTAGAAATCTAGGATAAGATTCAAGGTTTTACCAGATTTAAATGAAAGAGGTGGTCTTGGCCTACCAAATTTAAAAATTTATTTCACAGCTTCATATTTGACTTAGATTAGAAATGGATAACATTAAAAAACAATAAGTTATTGAATTTAGAAGGTCATGACTTAAGATTTGGATGGCATACTTACTTGTGCTACAGTAAAGTTAAGGTTCATGTGTTCTTTAATAACCATTCCCTCAGATGTTATTAAGACTTTGGAATAAATATAAATTGAGATTGTGTACAAAAACACCTCTTTGGATTTCTCCACAAGAAGCTTTTTTATAGAACAGAAACAAAAGCTGATCAATGCTGGTTGACACATGATGATTTAATAAAGAAGACAAATTGGGGCTATGAAATTAAATCTACACAACAGTTACAAGAGGAAGATTTCCACATACAGTAGCTTTCACCCAGATAATACTACCCTAGATTTTTGGAAGATAAAAAGAATAAAGACTTTGAAAAGGATAAACTGAATTTGAGTTATTACTTTGTACCAATGATGAACATTTGGTTGCCAAGTTATATAAATTTTTATTGAGAATAGACATGAAAGATAAACAAGTTAAGGAATATATGGTCAACTCGGCTAAGAATTTTGAATACAATATATCCATGAATCAATGGGAAAGACTTTTGACTAACTATATTAAAAAAATATTTTGCTATGACTTTCAAGAAAAGTATTACAGAATGATGTTTTGCTGGTTATCTTTCACCTGAAAGACTTCCAAAGATTCATAAGGATATGAAGAATAGTTGTTGGAAATGTCAAGAACATATGGGATCTTTGTTTCATATGTGGTGGACCTATAATAAGGCTAAAAAGTTTTGGATGGAAATAAAGAATATGGTTCAAAGAATTTTGAAATGTCAAGTTAAGAATCCTGAATTCTTCTTATTAGGAATTTGGAGAAATGATATTAATATTGATAAACAACTACAGAAAGTACTTCAATACATGTTATTGTCAGTGAGACTTGGAAGAAAATGAGATCCCAACAATGGCTGAATGGGCTAATTGATTGATGACACTTGGAGATAGATATGTTGTCAGCTAAATTAAATGGAAATTCTGTTGAAGAGTTTACTTCAGAATGCAGATTTTTAATGGATTATTTAAGAGAAAACAAGGGTGTATTGATGACTTTAGGATTTTGAACTTACATATGACTATTCCTTCTAATTATTAATCTGACAGTTATCATGAGAAAGATATTATGAAAATTAAATAAGATTGTTGGTTGTTGCTATTTTAATAGGTTTAATATATACATAGTGTGTTTAGTAATGATTTACTGAAGATTAATCAATGGTGTTCAGAATGAAATAATAATATTTAATAGTGACTAATAACATTAATATTTAATATAAAATATTAATCTAAGAAATTTAGAATTTAAAATAGTTAAAGAGTATAATTACAATGAGTAACAAATTTAGTAGCAATTTTAAGTAATGACTTTAAGTTAAGTGCAATTATATAAACAGGAATTGTTTGCAACAAGGGCAGGAACCATTTTTAATTAGTTATAATTTTTTCTTTTGTTCAATTTAGTTTAGTCAATTTTGTTAGTTTAGTTTAAATATGTCTTGCTTTCTGTTCAACAATTGTAAAGTGATGTGTAATTGTGTGTAATTTTTAGTTGAATTATTTTTTCTTTCCTTTTAGATGTACTGTTTTGATTGGTGTTTGTGGTTTTGTGTTCAGAATTTTTTAAAAATTTTAAATAAAATAAAATTATAAAAAAATGTCACATTAAAATGATATTTAGTATTAAAACCTTCGTGTTGTTAAATATCACATATGTGTCTATCATTGTGGCAGTACATAGTTCAAACTGATTTGTATGAATCTACTTCAGATCCAAGTCTAATTCCAGTTCTATCACTTTTCTGTTTTATCTTTATGTTTAATCGGCCAGGGAAGCCAGCCTGTGCCATAGATAAGTCTATCAGGAAAGGATGAGATCTTTGTTGTAAAACAGCAAATTGATCTTTTGACTTGCTGGCCTGGATTCTTTAACCTGTAGAGGTCCTGAGAGGAATTTGTTCCTAATTTGAGATGATGAAGGGCAGGTACATAAATAGTGAAAAAAAAATCTTCACCTTTATTTAGGCACACCGGCAGTGAGGTGATTGGTACGGAATTTTAGCAAATTTCTTGTCTACAACTGCTGATGACATTGAAATCTAGTCAGTGCAAGTTTCCTCTTTAAACAATATTTATCTATTTTAAACAATTAACCCTCTGGACCCTGGCAGATTTTAATAAACTGTACCATGCTGAGATCTTAATGGTGTCAAGTGCAGTGTAATCATCTTACAACCAATTGTCATGCACCTGCAGTATGAAATCTTTCTTTGCTTTTACTTTTTCTTTCTGGGAGGAAAACATCTTTGGGAACCCAAATCTGCCAAGATGAGATATGATATGTTGCCATTTTCTGTCTGTTGCAAATGTGAAGGTCATGTGAGTACAACTAATTAAAACAAAGTTTTACGAGTCAATTTTCAGGGAGATCCTCCAATCTTAACCAAAAATTAAAAATGCATAAATAGATGAAGGCAGAGTAAGGTAGAGAGCCCAACTTCATCCTCAAGAACTGCGTTGGAGTAGACCTTGGGACTCCCTGGATAGTTCTTAAAATTTTATTCCACAAACTTTCCAAGTCATAAGACTTCTGGAATCCCCATATCTTTGTCCAAATTGTACCTGTGGTTGTAATTTCTTCTTGATGAGACATAGAAGTCGCAGGATCTGTCTTCCAGCTGAACTGTACCAAAATTTTAAGATGACGCCAATGAGCTGTTCTGCCTTAGTTTCAATGGTCTTGATATGAGGATGCCAAGACCCAGAAGCGAAGAACAGTATTCCTAAATAGCTATAGGATTTGACTTGTTGAATTTGATTTTCCCCAATACACCAAACATGTTTCTTAGCTTCCTTGAAAATTCCTTGAAAATTCCGTGGTTTTCTCATAGTTGATAGACAATTTATTATCTTGGCAATAGGTATTCAGGTCAGCTAGAAGTCTCCTGAGGTCAATCTGAGTGTAGGAAAGGAGAATCATATCTTTGGCATACATACGCAAAAACACTTTCCTACCACAGATGGGGGTGGGGCGGGAATTCTTTTGTGTGTTGGACTATGTCATTCACATAAAAGTTAAGGAGAAATAGGACTAGAATACAATCTTGTTTTACATCTCTTGGTAGTTTGTATAAGTCCAGTATATCATCTTTCCATAGGACTTCTCACCTTCAGATATGTTTCAGTGTTTAACATCTTAACCAAATAAAGTAGTTGAGGATCTATACTGGTTTTCAAATGTTTTTCCCAGAGTAACATGCAACTGATGGTGTCAAAGGCAGCTTTTAAATCTACAAAGACAGCACAAAGATGACCTCTTCCTTGAGATGAATATTTATTAATCAGATGATTTAAAACAAAGCAGTTACCTAAGCTGGAATACCCTTTCCTGAATCGTGCCTGTTGAATCTGTTGTTTTCTGCTGCCCAGTGCTCATGTTTGGCTAGCAAATGTCCAGCATAAATTTTGGCTACAATATCAATCAAACTAATTGGATGGTAATTTGAAGGCTGAGTTTCATCCTCCTTTTTGTATATGGGGACAATCAGTGATGCATTTAAGTCTTTTACTCCAAGTCTCAAGTCATGTCTCAAGTCTCTACCTTCAAGTCTCAAGTCAAGTCTCAAGTCTGGAACCCAACTTTATACTTCAACCAAAATTTCAGAATTATTGGATAGAGTGAAATAAATTCAGTTTTAACAATTTAAGCAGACTCAGCTCTCCACGTTTGCAATTTTGCCATCTGCAACTTTGGAAGTGGGGAATAAAATCTTCTCCATTACTGAAGATTCAAAAACTTTAAAAGGAAGGATTTTTCTTCGTCAAGCCATTGCCTAACAGATTTGCTGTTTCCCTCTGAGAAATACACCCTGCATTCTAGGGGTGAGTCTTGTCTTTTGCTCTAGGAAACGTTTTAGAAGGCTCTTCTGATATGTAGCAGGGATAGGCTGCTGAGCAGACATCAAGCCTGCTGAGAAATGTACCCACACTTTGGGCTTGGGTCAGTTTGTCATGTGACCAGTGGGCAAAAAGAGATGGAAGCATTGTTCAAAGTTATAAGGTTTTTGGATGAATGTGTTGTTACTGAACAAAGGGCATCAAGTCAGTCATTAAAAATAAACAAGTCTCAAGTCAAGTCGAGTCAGTGCATCATTTATGGCCCAGTCAAGTGTGAGTCGAGTCACTGAAGCAACTTTAGTCCGACTTGAGTCTACATCACTGGGGACAATAATGCTTTGATTCCACTTTTTGGGATGATATCAGTCTGGTTAATATAACTGAACATTTGACACAATAGGGGTGCCTACCAACTTTGATTCTCCTTAAACACTTCATGACAGGTCCTATCTTCTCCTGTGGTCTTACTCTGTGATAAAGATGTTATTATATCTATTGTTTCATCTTCGTGAATTTGTGGCCAACAATCTAATGAATTTAGTTCATAGCTTAAAGGTATGACTTTTACTGTCATTCTTACGTGTGTTAAAAATAGCATAGAAATGGTTTAACTGTATGTGTTGAGGTATAGAGGGGTCTAAAGTAATTCCATGTGGTTTCATGCCAATATACCATTAAAAAAAAAATCTTTTGAGACCCTAAAGCTTGTGCTAGCTCTGTCCATATTTGATTCTGAAACAGTTTTTTTTCTTTTTAAAGAGGTACAGTCAGCCCTCCACATTTGTGGGTTTCACTTTTGCGGATTTGATCATTCATGGATTATTTACTGTCACCTCTGCTGTTTCCCTATGCCATTTTTCACAGAGACTGCAAGCTTCATGAGACTGAGAAACTCTGAACGAGGCTTGTAAGTCCCTATTAAAAATGGTGTGGGGCAGCAGTGGAGGTGGCAGTAAGCCCAACCAGCCCCCCACTTCTGCCTTGTGAAGGAACCCTGGAGTTTCAAATGAATCCACACTGGGTTGAATATGATGAATATATTTCTTTTGTGTGTTAAATATGGTTTGAGAGGACCTAGAGTTATTCACGTTTTTTCCACTTTCCCGGGGGTCCTTATCCCCTAACCCTAGCAAATGCAGAGGGATGACTGTATTCCTTTTTAGCATTTGGTAATGCTCTTAGGTTATAATTGGAATGGGTTACTTTCAGTTGTTTTGCTAAATGATGAATGGTCTTCTTTGTAGCATGGCATTCCTTATCAAACCACAAATTCACTCTTGAGAATTTTTATTTTGTATGGACTGGTATCTCTATTTCAGATCAGATGGAATCTAAAGATCTCTAGAATCTAGGAAGCTTCTGATGGTCAGATAAGAACTGTGCCTTCCATTCAATGCAAGAATTAGATTTTAATAAGGAAGAAATCCTTTGGGCAGTAAGTGTATTACATTGAGATCTTCTATATTTAGGGTTTTGATTTTGAGATAAAGTTTCAGGTTGTAGCCTACAATAGGTTCTGGTTGCTAAATCCATAATTAAACTGATGGTTTTGTTACCCTGTGAATTGGGGGTCTCGGGAAGGCGCCCAAACAACAAACCAAAACTAGCAAAGGTGGAGAAATTAGCTGGAGCACTCTCTTGACTAACAAGAGGCAGGGTAACTTAGCGGGATCTTTTACCCTATGTCTACAGAGTCAGGTCAGTGAGGAGGCAAATAGTTCAAATAACAATTAAGATTTATTAAACAGTTATTAAAGAAAAGCACAAACACACTCCTAACTAGAAAAGGAAAATGGGTGATACGCCACCTGTCCTGCAGTCCTGGGGAAGCCAATTGTAGAAGAGGAAACCCGGCTCGGTGACCGAGGGGAACCTGTTGAACCGAGCGGCAGCAAGGCAGAATGAAGTCCAAGCGATCCAGCGAGATTTCCGAAGAGCTCTCAGAGCGAGGGATTTTTATAGGGGGAAAGAACAACCGTAGGCTAGTCTGGTCTTGGGCAAAAACAATAAGTTTTGGTTTGGAGACAATGCCTCTGAAAGGTCAGAATTTACATGATTAAATTATGTTCCGAATTGATAGTAGTATGGCTGGTATGCAGATGCAGCTAGCTCGGCAGTTAAGCACTTAGCTCGCCAGGGTGCCTCTTCAGGGCAGAGGATTTCTTTGTTTATTGCGCATTGGTAATGAGGGTGTTTGTTTCGGGAGGTCTCCTAAAGCAATCCTGGCCATTTCTGGCTTGGTTTGGTGGGAGCAGCAAATAGTAGCCATGCCTAGCTTTGCGCTTGTACAGTGGCCTCACAAACACTTGGCTGGTGGCAGAGCAGGGCTGAATTATGATATCAAAATGATATCTTTGGTTTACCAAAGTCCAGGCCAGTACACGGTGATAACAGTTTGATGGTCACTATCTCCAAAAGAAAGGATTTACTATTTTGTCTAAGTTAGAGGCTGCAATGCAAGTGCAATCACTAGTGCTGGTCCCACTTGAGGAGAGGAAGGTGAAGTCTCCATTGACATCTCCTGGTCATCTCCCATATCATAAGATATCACACTCTCCAATATTTCACAGATGAAGATCAGAACACATGTGTCCAAGAAACACCAGAGTATTACTGAGAAAGAACATACAAGCTAGGAATGGCTGCTTTTGCTTGGGCCTACTGGGGAGGACAAGGTTCTGTTTCCTTCTCTCTCCTGTTCCACACCACACTGAGTTGAGTGCAAACTACTTTTGCACTTTGAAATTTGCAGCAACTGAAGGAAACTGAGTGCAAAGGGGGAAAATGGGAGAAGGAGGGATGAACTAGAGCATTTTAAAAGCACCTGAAAAGTGTGACACGAGATGATTTATTGGGACTGTCCCTGCCACATCAGGATTGCTGGAGGGTATGACATTGTGCTGGGGGGGTGCTATGAAAGATGTTTACGTATTACTTTGTCTTTTTCACTCTTATACTCCTCAAACGCTTTCAAGGGATTCCCGCCCCCATTTTTAGGTCATATATTTAGATTTTTTTTTCCAAAAAAGGGAAAGGGACTAAAAAGCAGAAGAATATTACATTTTAATTTCAGGAGCAGTGAATTTCACAGGTTAGCCATCTATAATTCTGTACCTTTTTTCTGTTTTAAGTTCAACATATCTGAACTAGGAACACAGAAATTGTTTAATACTGCTTCAGAGTATTTCCCTGTCCAATTTAGAACTGTCTATTCCATCAAGAAACATTTTTTTAGAGAGAATGCTTTATGTTACCTTGTTGTTTTTTGTCTTCAAATCATTTTTGACTTATGGTGAACCCAAGGAATCCTATCATGGGTCTTTCTTGGCAATATTTGTTCTAAGGGGCTTTGCCCTTGCCTTCCTCTGAGGCTGAGAGAGTGTGACTTGCCTAAGGTAATCCAGTAAGCTTCTATGGCCACGTGGGATATGAACCCTAGTTTCTACACTGGCTGTCATTTTATGTCACCAGCTGCCTGATTATTATTATTTTTTTTAAGAAAAACTGGAAAAGCCAGGGATTGTTTCTGGTTATTTCATTTTATTTTTTTGTATGTAATGGACTCTGTCATTGATCTATACACATTCACCACCTATTTTCTTTACACCATGCATCTTTTATAAAATATCAATACAAGTTTTGGTGTGCAAAGCATTAATTGGTCCCAGCCATAAATCCCTGCATGTGTCTATCCCTCTTTACTTTCCCAGGCTGGTGCTTCCACAACCCAATATGCCCTTGACCAGGGTGTCCCTCTTTGCATATTTCTCTATCCCTATCTTCACAGGACTTTGTTCTCATAACATCCCAGCACTGCCTGCCATACTTTTGATTTCCCACTCTTCTCTAACATGAAACACAATGGCCCTTTCCACACGTGGGGCGGCGAAACGGGGCGGCGCACACAGGGGCGGAGCTTACCTGGAAGTGGGTTGCTCCGTCCCCGTGGGGAGCGCGCATTTGCCGCTCTACACGGCGGTGAATTTCGGCGGCATCCGGCAACGCCCAAAATGGCGGCCACTGGCTTCTGGCGGCGCTCCACCAATCAGGGCAGCACGCCAGCCAGAAGCCCACCCCCAGGCAGCTATACAGAAAGGCGCTAGCATGTCCCTGCAGTTTTAAACAGGGCGCTGCGACGGAGTAGCGCGCGCAAGTTTCATAAAAACCACTTGAAAAGTGGTTTTTATAAAACACGCAGTGCCACCCCCCTGGCCGCGCAAGGGCGGTTTGAGGTGTAGAACCTCCCCTTTTCAAACCGCCCTAGTGCGCCTCACGGTGTAGAAGACCTCCTGGTGAGGTCACCCCAGCGTGGGCAATATGCCCGTGTGGAAAAGGCCAATGTAACAGCCAGAGGCCTTTGGATTACAATGAAGGAGCAATCAGCAGTATTTAAGCTTGGATACAAAGTAGCCTCTTTTTTGCAATTGTTAAATGCGAAATAGCATTTAGCAAAGAACATACATCCAACAGATTGAGATTTTCATGGCAGGGAGTTTAGTGAGCTTGTGACCTGACATAGGTTTGCCATAAGTCAGAAGCAACTTTAAGGGTCACAAGAACAACAACTGGTTACCTAAAATAAAATTTTACTGGTTGGATCTGCAAAAAAGACTATCTGGATGGCAATCCTAGCTACCACGGGTCTGTTAGTTGTGTGAATTGTTTGTAAGAGATCACAGGAAGTTCAATACCAGCAACAATAGCACATTCCCAAATTTAATATCAGAATGGCAGATGCATCACCAGTAATAATAATGTTTAATATTCATTTTCACACCTCATGGCATTTCCTCAGGATTTTCTTGCTGGTCCACAGTCGAGAAATTATTACATCTTTGTGGCATAATTAGCTGTGTGAGTAATATTCCACCAACATGTGGTGACAATTTCCCCTTTGTTTTCCCAAGGAGTATTTTAGGAGCTTTGCAACAGTGATTAAATAGGCATCAGTGGCAAGACGACAGAAACAAAGAGAATATTTCTTATTCTGGAAAGTCTTTTTATAACATCTTTTTCAGTGTTTTCCCTCTAGCTGCTCCCCTATAAAATATATTCAAATAATGATTGCTTTATATATGACACACAATTAGTAACCTAAAATAGAGGATCTCCTGTCCAATGCTTTACAGTACCTTAAGGCAAGACTTGAGGCAGTTGCTTGGGGATCAAATGACAGATTATGGGAGAGGTCAGCTAGGTTTTGGCTACAGTTGTATATTAGGTGGCTTGCCTCCTGCTTTTGAGATGGGACCCCTGAAAAAGCTTTTATTCTAAGCAAGCAGTCTACATAGTCAAAAGGGTATCTTATACATGAAGGCAGCTTCCTTCATGCATTACTTAGGAAATGTTGCAAAGTTGCAAACAAAGTTTAAGTCATATTCAGCCAAGGTTAAAATGAACGTGACTAGCTAAACATCCCTATGCTACTCATGGTACAGATGGAGTTCTGTGTCTTGGATGGTCATGGGAAGCTGGGAGTGGGGATACCTTTTGTCCAGACTGAGCTGAAGCTTCCCCTGGTCTCGTTGTTTCTTTGTCTCTCTCGCTCAGCCTTGTGGGTTATAATCTCTTCTTGGAAGCATCTTGAAGCTTTTCACCCTTTTCCCTTGTTGGCTTCCTCACTGGGCAATTGTCTCTCATGATCTATACTGCTCCTCTGTGAAGCTGACCCCAATAAATTTAACTTAAATCCAACACATAATTCGTTTTTTACCTGGAGAGAGGACTATACATCTCTGCTATGTTGTTCAGATATGGGGCGAGCCTATTATCACACACTTACTAAATTAGCTTACTGCCTTCAGGTACAGTTGAGGATGCTCTACCATTCAAGCTGCCAGATCTCAGGGCAAGGCGTTGCGTTGCCAGTTTTTTTTTTAAATTAATTTTTATTATCAACTTGAGAACAATAAACATTACATAGAATAGAGAGAAAAAACACCACAGTACCCTACAAAACAAGTAAAAGAGATAAAAGAACACCCTACATTCTAATCGATGATCCAAACTACTACAAAAATAAAAGCTAACTACAATAGCTTCTCCACATTTGTGAGGGTTAGGAGCACAGAACACTTGCAAAAGTGGAAAAAATGCAGATACCCACCCCCTCCATGATTCTTATCTCATTCCCCTTTGAAGCTTCCCCCTCCTCTTCCTTTGCCTCCGGCCCTGGCATTGGAGGTGGGAAATAAAGAGACAACCAAATAGGCTTACTGGTATTTTCCCTTCAGACAGATATAGGGGAGTTCTGGAGTTCTAATTACTTCCAGCGGCCATCTTGAGAAAGGAGCACCTGGTCAATCAGCTGCCAATACACAGCAGAATGTGCAACCAAGTGGCAGAGAGGCCACGCCCTCAGCAGTGGGAGGGCGGCTTTGCTCACTCAAAAGGAAAAAACCCTCAATTTTAAACACAAGCCCCACAAGCCTAGAGTGAGGAATGCAAGGGTAGGGAGGAGGAAAATGGTGGGGGGAAGGCAAGCACATGCCTCACGAATAATCAAGTTCTCAAAGGTCAAACCTGTGACTGTGTAGGAGGACTGTAAATAAAACCTTAAAATTGAATTCCCACTCTTCCAAGTCTGGGTTAGGTTCAATCCAATGTTAATACTTTCTTAAAAGTCATACAGTTTTCACTTGAATATCAGACATATACTGTCAAATATTATAATACAAAATCACCTTATTTACTCTATCATTTTTACCATTCTACATTATATTTTTAATAATATTTATTGATCAAATAAAACATTACAATCACCCCCCATACATACCCACCACCACAATTTGCAATTTCATTTGTTATATTGTGCAGTTATACAATTATTTACATCCCCTGCATACCACACAGCCATCACTCTACATACAAACTATTGCGCCCTCTTTAAGAACTCTTCCTGCCCCTTATCTTCTTTTCTTTCTTCTTTTCTTAATTATACTTCCTAGGTTCACCCGTCCTCAATTCTTCTCGTATTATTTTTAAAACATTTCTCTTCTTTACTGCCCTATATTGGGTTCACCCAGCATTCAATTCCATTACTTACATTTATGTTTCATATCCTAATATTTTATCTCTTTGCTTAAGCTTATACATAACCTTTCTCGCTTTAATCACCTATCGTTCCATATTTTAACCTTTATCCTTCAAGTTCTTAAACTATCTTTGTCTGTATCCTTGAGATTCGAGAAATCCCTTTCCTTCTCTCATTCATCTGTGCCTTTTTCTACTTCTAAATATTCCTCCAACCTCCATCTTTCCTTAAAATTTCTTTGCATTCTTCCCTGGATCATCTCAGTTAATTTGTCCATGTTCTCCATTCTCCATTATATTAATCCAACACCTCTCTTCTTAAATTCTTCTACTGCTTGTCTACCTTCATTCCTCTTTTTCTTTTTTTTTAAAAAAATATATAATCCTCTCCCTTTACTTTTGGTAAGCACTAAGAGAATCATCACTTATCAGATTCATGTCCAATAACTTCAGCATCCATTCATCTAGCTTTGGAGTTACAGTGTCTTTCCATTTCTGTGCATACAATATTCTTGTTGCTATAGTCATATATGGTATGATTCTAGCATAGTCCTTATTTAGCTCATCATTATTCAATTTCAAAAGGAGTAGTTCTGGTATCAACTGAATTTTAATATCAAAATTATCTCCCATTAAGTGATGTTATCATCCACCAATAATACTTATCTTTATTACAAGACCACCACATACGGAAAAAAAGTCCCATCAGCTTGAGTACACCTCTGACATTTGTTAGATATGTCTTAATACATTCTAGACAATCTATCAGGTGTTAAATATCATCTGTACACCAACTTATAAAACTTTTGTTTCAAATCACAGTGCAGAGTCTGAGTACATTCTTTCCTATGAATCCATAGATTTCAGATGGTCTGCATTTTGAACTCTTCTCATAAACTCTTTAGCTTGTTCTTCCTCCATTGCATATTTTAACATCTCATATATTTTTGCAATCAAAAGTCCATCATCTTTGCACAACTGGTTTTCAAAGTCAGTTTGAAATACCAGTTTTTTTAATCCATTTTAAAAACTTCCTGTTAATTGTCTGTGAGCAAACCAACTTATATTCATACGTCTTGCAATCAACTCCTCCTTATACATCAGTTGAATTTTCTCATCCTTCACCTTAATTATATTTCCATATGTTATCAATTTCCCACTATTTCATTACATTTCTTTGAAAAGAAGGCTTCTCATGGTAAAAAGCCTTAAGGGAAACTTAGAGCACACCTAAGTTTTATATTTCAACCAAACTCTAAGTATTGCCTACCTGATATAATGATGATTAAAGTTTACAATTGCCTTTATTTTCTCATACCATAAGAAGATGAGCCAGCCAAAAGTCAAATCAAAACTCTCTGAAGTTAGCAGTCTTTCCTTTTTCAACATCATCTGATCTTTCAAACAAACCACATAGGTTACATAAAAATATATCATTAAATCTGGAAGTGTGACACCTCCTCTTTGCTTAGCATCTTGAAGAATGTTCATCTTCACTCCTGATTTCTTGCTTTGCCATATAAACTGTGTCTTTTTCCCATTGTTGGAAAGGTAGATCATTAACTATTATTGGAATTGTCTGAAATAAAAATAACATTTTTGGTAATACATTCATTATCTAATAATGAGAGTTTTAATTTGGACCGCTTCTCGGGATCTTGTTTTATATCTTTTCAAGTTTTAGTATATTATTTTGAAATAACTTGTTATTACGCATTTCAAAAATAACACTCAGACATTTTTCTGCCTTTATCACTTTAAAACCTCTCTTTTAAGTCAATAGATCCTGTTGATCTTTTGGCATATTTTTAGTCATCACAACTGTTTACTGTACATTTAATTTAAAGCCAGTCAATTCTCCCAAATCAGTGATAGTCTTAATCAGAGTCTCTGCACCTTCCACAGCATCTTATTTAAAAAATCACATTTTTTTGTGGGTTGTCTCCAGGTCGGAGCCAATGTTGCAAATTCTCTAGTTTTGGTGGGATCAGCTCCAAGCAAGAGGAAAGGGCTGTGTGCAAATTGCCAGCTCACCTAGTACAACAGTAGTTTGATACAGTTTGCAAGAATTGATTTTTTGCTAGAACTTGCAAATCTCTCCAGGAGGGCGCTCTATGTATTTAGTTTCTCCTCCCCCCAGTTATTGCAATGCCAGGTCTCACATTCTGGTCTGCTCTGCATCCACCTTCTGGATGGCAGCAAGTAGGCTAGATTTAATGTTCCTTATTCCATTTCCTTAAGAAAGCGTGAGAATAATCCTTTCCTTTCACCTTGATCGGGGAACTTTAGCTAAGATGTTATTTCCAAACAGGAAAATAGATTCTCTTTCTCTTTCACTCTCTGTTTCTCGCTCTCTCACTGTGCATATGCATGTGCACATGAGTGACAAATTGTGAGCAACTATAGCTGATAACACTTAATGACATCACCACAGGCCTTCTCTAGCTCTCAGGTTTTGATCCAGACACCTCAAGACCTGGAATGATCCTGAACTGGCAGCTTTGTACAGCCAATTCAATTGTCAGTCCAGTTCTCTTCATAAAAAGAGAAGTGGGTAAAATGCAATCACTCATGTTTTTGTTCTTCCATAGACCATCTTAGGCCCAGGGAAGCCTTTTTAAAACATGGAAAGTGAACAAGAAGTGACTTCCTAGTGAACAAGTTAACTGCGCTTTCTAATTTCAAAGCAGGAAAAAAGGAATATCTAAGAATTACAATTAGAATAAAAAACAGAGCATTATTTCAAATCAGTTATGAGAAAATCTGGAGAGAAATTTAAACTGTTTTAGAAAAATTGGAAAAGTTAAATATATCTTTTATGAAGAGAATTGCAGTAATAAAAGCAAATGTTTTATCGAGACTTTTATTTTATTTTCCAATGAACCTGATAATAAGAAAAGAAATACCTTCTGTGCAATGACAGAAAAATATTTCCAGATTTGTTTGGCAGGCAAGGAAACCTAGAATAAAATTTAAGCACTGTACCATGCTAAAAAAGAAGTGTTGTTTAGGATTTCCTAATATTAAATTGTACTACGAATCCTGTTGCTTTGTGTGGCTCAAAGTATATATTTTGCTTAGAGAAGTGAGACTTCTGGAACTTGAAAGTCATATTCTAAGATTTAGTTGGCATGGTTTTCTTTGGTATGATAAAGTCAAAGCACATGCTGGGTTTAAAAACTGCTGTTATCAGAAGAGCTGTTCTGCAACTTTGGTATAAATATAAGCAAAGGGATTTTTTTCTCTGAGATATTACTAGTCACTGCAGGAAGCTTTAATCAAGTATAGTGTCCAGATCAAGGAAAGTAATAGTACCACTCTATTCTGCCTTGGTCAGACCTCATCTGGAATACTGTGTCTAGTTCTGGGCACTTCATTTCAAGAAGTATATTGACAACTGGAATGTGTCCAGAGGAGGGCAACCAAAATGTGAAGAGTCTGGAAGCCATGCCCTATGAGGAGTGTCTTAGGGAACTGGGTATGTTTAGTTTGCAGAAGAGAAGGTTAAGAGGGGACATGATAGCCATGTTTAAATATCTGAAAGGATGTCACATCAAAGAAGGAATGGGCTTGTTTTCCACTGCTCCAGAAAGTAGTGCTGCCTGACTTAGTGGGCAGCAGATTTGCAGGTCTGGCCAATTCTGGATCTTTCACTGGGTCTGTGGAGTTCCCCTGGTCTCCTCCTGGTTGGTCCGCTCCCTGGCCATGTGTGCAGCTCCTCTGGGGCTTCTGCTTTCCCAGCAGCCCCTGGGAAAGCGGCCCCTGGGGCTGAGAAAGGTGCCCAGTCACCATGCCACATGTCTCCCCATCCATGTATGCAGCTCTGCTGAGGCTTCCGCTTTCCTAGCAGCCCCTCCAGGGCTGTGGAAGGTGGCCCAGCTGTGGAAGGTGCCCAGCTGGTTTGAACTGATTGGCTGCTCTCCCGGGCCACAGCGAAGGCTGCAGTCTTCCCTCTGGTCTGGGCGCTAGGTTTAAATTTCCTTGTGATTCGATTAGAGGCTCAGTTCTTCTTCACGTATTGGAGGAGACAGACCAGGAAGAGGACTTCAAGTGAGAGAAGCAGCGAGCAGCAACCAAGCTGCAGCAAGAAGCAGCAGTAAGAAGCGGTGGCAAGAAGAGGTGAGCGGCGGCGAGAAGCTGGGAGTGGCAGCAAGAAGTGATGAGTGGCAGCAAGGATGGTGGAGATAGCTAGCAGCAGCAGCAGCAGCGAGGACCAGAGGAGGGTGGCCAGTGCTGGCTGGCTTTCCAAAAGTCTTTTTAAAGACTCCATTTCTCAGCTGTCATCACTCCCCACTGAAATCGCTGCCCCCCTCACTGAAATCACTTCACTCCTTCCTGGCCCCCTCTCATGGCTGCACCGGGATGTGCTTCCTGAGCCTGGGCTCTCCTACTTAACATTTTGCCCCCCCCCGCAGCCACCCTTGGGCACTGGGTAACCTCCTCTCTGTCAAGTGCCTTGTTCTCTGTGGTTGGTACCCATTCAGGGGCCTAGTTGTTTTCCTTTCTCCTGCACTCATTGGTCTGCCCGTGTGCTTTGATGTGTGTTCCTGCATAGCAGGGAATTGGACTCGATGGTCCCTGGGGTCTCTTCCAACTCTATGATTCTATTATCTTCTCACCCATGTGGTTTGTCACTTATTCACCATGCCAGCAAGCAAGGGCAAGAGGGCCACCACCACTCAAGGTCCCAGAATGGGTGTGTTACACCCCAGAGTAGCCCTAAGAGAGTCCCCTAAAATTGGCATGACTTTCCCCATATTGGATGTTGGCTAGCAAAGGTCGGTTGCAAGTAAAAATTGGTTTTGAATTAAATTCTCAAGACCAACAACGCCTTTGCTGCTGTATGGGAATGTAGACAATGTCCTTTAGGCTAAAAGACAATGACTTATTGTTCCAAGTCATGTATCTCCAGGCAGCCACAACAGACTCTCTCCTTGATTAATAAAAAGGTTGTCTCCGCCCCAAGCCACGCTGATGAACTTCGCGAGGATAGACAATCAAGGTCTATCAAATTGGAATTTTAAACCTATCACATACCTGGACTTTCCCGGGAGAAACAATACCGAGGAGAGGTCGTGGTATTTGCCTAACATTATATTCTGCAATCACCGCCCATTAACACCACTTTGCTAGCCAGTACCTGGCCTGAGGACAGAAATTGGCTATAAAAATCCTCACTCTTTGAGCCTCTTTGGAGAGCCTCCCAGACCGGACAAGGGCCTGTTTCGCTGCTACTGAGGTGTCCCACTCAAGCCTCTCAGATGCTGCTGAGAGCTAAATGCGACTCACATCTCTGACCTTCCACGAAACCCCACTGCTGACAGCCTACCAGTCCCGGGATCCAGCTTCCCCTTGGTGCTTTACACCGAGCCTTCGCCAATATTCTCCTTCTCCAGGACGCCTAGACTAAGGTCTGTATGCCCTCTTTCCCAAACTGTGTCTTATTTCCAACTTCATTCATGTAGCCCTTGTGTGATTGTAGGATTATTTGTTAACGTGTGTTGCGGCCTTCTCTGTTAGTTAATAAAGTTACTTTAGATTGTTCCTCTGACTTTTGCGTGGTTCTGACCCCGTAGACATAGGGTTAAAGATCCCTTGCCCTGACCTCTTGCAAGCTTTGAGTTTCTCTGTTAATTTCCTTAATTTGAAACCTGTTTGGGTGTCCTTGAGATACCCCCAGTTTTCAGGGTAACAGGTGGGCAGGCAGGATAGGTTTGCAGGTCATGAGCCAACCTTGCACCAGCTTCAGGGAGGAGGAGGGCAGCTACTGCAGCTCCATAATGGATATTGCCAGGGAATGGGGACCAGGACAGCACTGCAACTCTTGTAGGCCTGTCTCAGACATAGAAGAAGTTGAGGGAGAAAGTCAAGAGGCTGTAGTCATGGGCAGTTGAGCAGGACACTAACCAGCAGTAACATGCGGTAGGAACAGTTAAACAACAACATCCAGCTAGGGGGACCAGGAGGGCCCGAGAAGGTAGATCACCATCCAGCTGTGCCTCCACAGCTACATTAGAGGCTGAGGAGGAGTTGGACAAGGAGGAGCTGGACAGAGGTCAAAGGAGGAAGGGTAAGAGTAAGAGGCAAAGGAGGCACTGCAGCAAGGAAGATTCAGACAACGATGGATCCTCAGGTGAGTCTTCATCTGGAGGGTCCTCAGCCAGATGGGCATACTGGAAGGTAGCTGCCCATGTGCAACGCCTCCCAGCCCAGGCCATTAGCAGGAGGTCCAATGGGTCCCACCCTCCTGGGGGCCCTCAATCTGCCTGATGGGGGGAGACAGGGCCACCTCTTCTTCCCAACTCACTCCTTTTGGGGATCACAAGGATCTGCCTGGCATCCACCTGAACAGGCACACCAGGAACCAGATCCTCAATGGTTACTACGTGGACGTTTTTTCGCTTCTTAAACTGGAGGAAGAGGAAATGCATGTGCCTAACAAAAAGTGGAAGAAGGAAGAAAAGAATGAGGTGGACACATATTCCATAATTGATTGGTGGGCTACACTACTCTAACCATCTGGGGAATGTTCTCAGGGTAACAGTATTGGCGGGCATTGAGGCAGCCATTGAGTATGATGTTGCCTTCTGCAAGAGGGCTTCCCAGAGCGAGCTTGCTCA
Organism: Iguana delicatissima; assembly: GCA_948472985.1. Classification (NCBI taxonomy): domain Eukaryota; kingdom Metazoa; phylum Chordata; class Lepidosauria; order Squamata; family Iguanidae; genus Iguana; species Iguana delicatissima. Next base: position 88,898 of record CAOKZL010003144.1, read on the forward strand.
CTGGAACCTCACCAATTACAAGCTGTGAGTTGTTTTGCTGAGTCCTCACATAAGAAGTAAAGGTGAGAGTTCTAAGCTTTTTCACTGGGCGGGGAGGAGGGACTCCAGGAAGTTTGTTTGCTGAGAGTTCAATATGGGAAAGTGTCAGCAGGCTCAATGCAAGTTCGAACACCTCTGCAAAACCTATCTTGGGCCCCATCCCAGGCCATCCTGCCCCAGTGGCCAGCAGACCTTTTGAGCAACCTGGTTTGGTGGGAACACCAGCACAAAGAGGGATGGCAGTGCAACTGCAGGCAGTTCCTTTGCCAATGAGGGCACCAAATAGTGGGGCCAGCGCTTCCTGTGGAGCGCTGCAGCTAGCCCATACCCCCATCTGCCTCACAGCCCTTCTCTCCCTGCTGGATCATTACCTTGACACCAAAGCAGCTAGCTTTATCTGTGAAGATTTCCTGCATGGGTTTAGAATTCTGGCCCAGGGCCCTAGGGTGGCTTTCAATTCTGGCAACCTGAAATTAGCCAGGGACCTGTCAGAGGTTGTTGCTGTCAAGTTGGACAAAGAAATAAGAGCAGGGAGGGATGCTGAGCCTTTTGCTACACCCCCTTCAGCAACTTGAGGGTTTTGGGAGCGGTTCCAAAGAAGGAGCCTGGCGAGTTCAGGCTTATTCACCATCTCTCTTACCCCAGAAGGTCGTCTGTCAACAATGCCATCTATCCTGAGTTTTCCTCTGTTTGGTATGCCTCCTTTGACCAGATGGTCTGCCTGGTCAGGGCATGAGACCCAGGGGCTCTCATGGCATAACGCAACATTCAGCCTGCATTTCACCTGCTACCGGTCCACCCCGATGACTCTTGCATCCTGGGCTTCAAATTTCGCAGGACCTGGTATTATGACAAGTCCATGCCTATAGGGTGCTCAGTCAGCTGCGCAGCCTTTGAGACCTTCAGTACGTTTTAAGAGTGGGCAGTCAAGTCTCATGATGCATCCCCTTTTGTCACCCACTACCTAGACAATTTCCTCATGGTTGGCAGAGCTAAGTCTAGTGAGTGAGCCAAACTCTTGGGTGTCTTCCAGGGGCTGGCCACTGAACTAGGGGTTCCCCTCACCCAGGGCAAGACAGAGAGCCCGTTCAGCTCTCTGGTTTACCTTGGAGTCACTCTGGATTCTGTTTGGGGGGGTGTGTTTCGTGCTTACCAGGGGGTACTTTCCCCATTAGAAAGGCTTTGGAAGGGTGGGAAAGAATGGCTACTGGTAGGACAGACAGCAGCAGACCCATTTCTTCCCACCTTCTCTGCAGAATCATTAAGGCCCTGCCTACCATTTGCTCTTCCAGCCAGGAAGTGGGGCTGTTCAAAGCCGCCTTCACCATTGCCTTTTTTGGAGCCTTGGAGGTTGGGGAGCTGGTAGCCAGTTCCAAGCAGGATTGTTCTGGCAGGGCCCTGCAAGTGGGAGATATTTCCCGAGGAGAGAGCAGAGGGAGCAGAGCAGAGGGTCTGTGAAGACATCCTATATCAGGTGTGTTTACAGGCTTGAGGGCCTGTGCTCGCTTGTCTGTTTGTTGCTTGTGTTTGTTTGGCCTTGCTTGTGTTTGTTTGGCCTTGCTTGTGTTTGTTTAGTCTCTTTGTGCTGGCCGTGTGCTCTCCCTGAGCACATGGTCTGACTAACGAGGGGGAGGAGCTTTATTAGGAACATCGAACGGCAAGCGTCTTCGGCACGCGCACTTAAAGTACTCTATTTCAATCCTCCAACTTTAACTCTCGGCATTTGGTACAGCAGACGTAGCTTGTACACCCAGTCATTCTTTTTAGAATTCCGTACTGTACTGCTCTCTCTAGTTTCAAGAATGGAAGGTGAGGGAGCTACTGCAGTCACCTGTAACACTTGTGGCATGTTCCTTTTCTTGCCACAAGATGTTCTCAGGTACACCTGCACCAAGTGCAAACTGGTCACCTTCTTGGAAGAGAAGGTGCGCCAGCTGGAGGCACAAGTTTCTGATCTTCATCTTATTAGGGAAGGGGAGGAGTTTTTGGATAGGGCAGAGAGGACCTACCAGAAAACCGAATTCACGGAGGAGCTGCCAGATCAGCAAGTTAGCACACTGTGCCAGGAAACGGAGGCTTGGGCGAATGTCACACGGAGGAGTAGAAGGACCAGGAAGGCAACAGAGACTCTTCACCTGTACAATCGCTTCAAAGTTCTTGGCCTTACGAACAATGAGGAGAGCCATGAGGAGGGAACAGAATGTCAACAAGAAGAAATCCAACTTCGGCAACAGGAACTAGGTCAATGCTCCCAGCCTCAACAGAATGCCCAGGCAGTCCTAGTGGAACTGCCTAGTGGAACATGATCATCGAGGAGACCAGGACAAGCCTCAGAGGAGGCGAGTTCTGGTGGTTGGGGCCTCTTTGCTCAGAGGAACGGAAACGGCAATTTGCAAACTGGACAAGCTCAATCGAGAGGTCTTCTGCCTGCCTGGGGCCAGGATCAACCACATAATGGAGAGGCTAACCAGGCTGGTCAAACCCACTGACCATAAGCCCCTCATTTTGGTTCATGTCGGAACCAATGACACTGCGAGGAGCAGCATTTACCACATCGCAAAGGACTATGAGCTTATGGGGATGAAGCTTAAAGACCTTGGTGTGCAGGTGGTCATTTCGTCTCTCCTCCCTGTTCAAGGATATGGTGCATGTTGGGAAAGGACAATAGCAGAGGTCAACAACTGGCTCCGCATATGGTGCTGCTGGCAACGGTTTGGGTTTTTGGAACATGGCCTGACTTTCCATGAACGTGGGCTTCTGGTGAGGGATGGGCTGCACCTCACAAAACTTGGCAGGAATGTTTTAGTAAACAGTCTTGCAAGGAGGATTAAGAGATCTTTAAACTAAGTTCCGCTGAGGAGGGAGACAATATTATTCAGGGCAGGGACTTGGCGAGCGCAGGGGGAAAGGCCCAATTGATACTGCACAAGTAGTACAAGAGACCAACGGCGGGAGGAGTAGAAACAATAGTACAGGACTTGCAGGAAGGGCCCAGGGACTTAAGTGTCTCTACACTAATGCACGGAGTATGGGAAACAAGCAGGATGAACTTGAACTCCTAGTACAACAAAATAAATACGATTTGATAGGCATCACTGAGACCTGGTGGGATGAGTCTCATGATTGGAATATAGGAATAGAGGGATATAGCCTATTTTATAAAAATAGACCAAACAAGAAAGGAGGAGGAGTAGCCTCGTATGTCAAGGATGTTTTCACCTGTGAAGAGAGCCAAGTCGAGAGCATTTGGGTTAGAATTAAGGGAGCGAGAAACAATAGGGATATTCTGGTGGGGTGTCGGGGTCTCCGGCCCTGCCGGCCCCGCCGAAGCTGCGGAGGACGCGGCGGAGATGGCGCCCGAGGCCGAGAGCACGCCGGCCTCCTCGCGAGTCGCGGTGGAGGCCTCTCGTGCCGGAGACGGCCAGCCGGCCGGCGGCGAGAACCCCACCGCCGCGGAGGGGGCCGCGGAGCAGCCCACCACCAGGGACGGTTGCCCGGCCGTCCCCGCAGGTCTCCCTACCGGGGAAGAGGCCGCGGACCTTACCGTTGCGGCGGACGGCCGCCCGGCCGCCGGTTCGAGTCCCGCTGCCGGGGAGGGGGGCGCGGAGCCGCCCGCCACAGATGACGAGCTCCCGGGTGCTGCGGCAGACCACGCCGCCGCGGAGGGACCGTCCGTTGTCGGCACCCAGCGCCCGGACTCCGCCGAGGGTCTGCCCGCCGAGGAGGAGGGCATCGGGGCCCCGCCCACGTGGCGGCAGCGGCGGCAGGCCAAGGAGGCCGCCCGGCGCTCCCGGCGGCTGCTGGAGCGCCGGGCGGAGCGCTCACAGCTGGCCGATCAGGCGCAGCTGTGAGGCCGGCTGAGGGCCTGCAGCTGCGGGAGAGCTGCAGGATTGGTCAAGGGCCCTATTTAGGGCCAGAGGAGAGACAAGGCCGGCACGGGGCAACAACCGTCGGATATCCTGCGCCGTCGGTCTGTTCCGTGTCCTACGCCGGTTGAAGCTTCGTCCAGAGGTGTTGCTGGTCGACCGTCCCTCCGTTGCCTGGGTGAGGAAACCCTTTCCTTTTGTTTCTCCGTTCGCCTGCTGCAAGGCTTGCTTTTGTTCCACGGACCTGCCGGTCGCCGTTCCTTCATTGCCTGGGTGAGGAAACCCTTTCCTTTTGTTTCTCCGTTCGCCTGCTGCAAGGCTTGCTTTCGTTCCACGGACCTGCCGTTCCCCGTTCCTTCGTTGCCTGCCGCAAGGACTACCTTGGACCAAGGCCGGCCCCGGCTGAGGCTCCCTAGCCTACCCGGCCCCGCCCTGCCTCCGACATGGGGGTTCACTACAGACCTCCAACCCAGGCTAAGGAGTTTGATGACGCCTTCCTCAACCAAATGACTGCACATTCAAGGAGGAGAGATACAGTAATAATGGGAGATTTCAATTACTCAGATATATGCTGGCAGTCAAACTCTGCCAAGACAGCAAGGTCCAGCAAGTTTCTTGCTTGTCTTGCAGACAACTTCATGGTCCAGAAGGTGGAAGAGGCCACAAGGGGATCAAATATTCTAGATCTGATCCTGACCAACAGGGAAGGCCATGTTAATGAGGTAGAAGTGGTTGGATCTTTAGGGGGAAGTGACCATCCCTATTGGAATTTGGCATTCAGTGGGAAGGAGAAGATAAGGGTAGCCAAACACTCATCTTAGATTTTAAAAAAGTTGACTTCTGTAAACTTAGGGAGCTGTTGGCTGGAATTCCGTGGTCAAGAATAGTGAAAGAGAAAGGAGATCAGGAGGCATGGGAGTTCCTAAAAAGGAGATATTGAAGGCACAGTCTAAAACTGTGCCAATAAGGAGGAAAAATGGAAGGCATCTGAAGAAACCAGAATGGTTGACTTTCAGCCGAGCTCAGTGTTAAAAGAAACATGTATAGGAAATGGAAGAAGGGGGAAACCACCAAAGAAGAATTTAAGCAAGTGGCCCGGAGATGTAGGGAGGACGTCAGAAAGGCTAAAGCACAGAACGAACTTAGGCTGGCCAGAGACATTAAAAACAATAAAAAGGGCTTTTTTAAATACATCCGCAGCAAAAGGAAAAGGAAGGAGACGATAGGGTCGCTGCGCAGAGAAGATGGTGAATTACTCACAGGGGGAAGAGAAAAGGCAGAACTACTTAACACCTTCTTTGTCTCAGTTTTTCCCCAGAAGGATATAAGCACTCAACCTGGCGGTTGGGGAGCAAGTGAGGAAGCAGGGGGAATGCGGCACATAATAGGTAGAGAGGTGGTACAGGAATACCTGGCCACACTGGATGAATTCAAGTCTCCAGGGCCAGAGGAATTGCATCCTAGGATATTAAAAGGGCTGGCAGAGGTCATTTCAGAACCGCTTGCTATAATCTTTGAGAAATCTTGGAGGACAGTAGAAGTTCCAGCAGACTGGAAGAGAGCAAATGTTGTCCCCATCTTCAAGAAGGGAAAAAAGGAGGACCCAAATAATTATCGCCCAGTCAGCCTGACATCAGTACCCGGAAAGATCCTGGAGCAGATCATTAAGCAGTCAGTTTCTAATCACTTAGACAGCAAAGCGGTAATCACGAGAAGTCAACATGGATTTCTCAAAAATAAGTCATGCCAGACTAATCTTATCTCTTTTTATGATAGAGTTACTAGCTTGATAGATGAAGGGAATGCTGTGGATGTAGCATACCTTGATTTCAGCAAGGCCTTTGACAAAGTTCCCCATGACATTCTTGCAAGGAAACTAGTAAAATGCGGGCTGGACAGGGCTATTGTTAGTTGGATTTGTAATTGGTTGACCGACCGAACCCAAAGAGTGATCATGCTGGTCATCCTGGAGAGAAGTGACTAGCGGGGTGCCACAGGGTTCTGTCCTGGGCCCAGTGCTGTTCAATATTTTTATCAACAACTTGGATGAAGGAATAGAGGGCATGCTCATCAAATTTGCAGATGACACCAAATTGGGAGGGTTGCTAATACGCCAGAGGACAGGATCAAAATTCAAAATGACCTGGATAGATTGGAGAGCATGGCCAAGGCTAACAAAATGAAATTCAACATACATAAGTGTAAGGTCCTACATTTAGGTAGAAAAAATGGAATACAAAAATATAGGATGGGGGACAAGTGGCTGGATAGCAGTACATGTGAAAGGGATCTAGGAGTCTTCATAGACCACAGGCTGAACATGAGTCAGCAGTGTGATGCGGCAGCCAAGAAAGCCAATGCAATTCTCGGCTGCATCAATAGGAGTATGGTGTCTAGATCGAGGGAGGTACTGGTACCACTCTACTCTGCTTTGGTTAGCCTCATCTTGAATACTGTGTCCAGTTCTGGGCACCCCAATTCAAGAAGGACATGGTCAAACTGGAGCAAGTCCAGAGGAGGGCGACCAAAATGGTGAGGGGCCTGGAAGCCATGCCCTATGAGGATAGACTTAGAGAGCTGGGTATGTTTAGTCTGCAGAAGAGAAGGTTAAGAGGGGACATGATAGCTATGTTTAAATATTTGAAGAGATGCCATGTAGAGGAAGGAGAGGGCTTGTTTTCTGCTGCTCCAGAGACCAGGACAAGGAGCAATGGATTCAAGCTGCAGGAGGGGAGATTCCACCTGAACCTCAGGAAGAACTTCCTGACAGTCAGGGCTGTTCGGCAGTGGAATATGCTGCCTTGGAGTGTTGTGGAGTCTCCCTCCTTGGAGGTTTTTAAGCAGAGGCTAGATGGCCATCTGTCGGGAGTGCTTTGAGGGTGTTCCTGTATGGCAGGGGGTTGGACTGGATGGCCCGTGTGGTCTCTTCCAATTCTACATTTCTATGATTCTATGATTCCCTTGCGGAGGATTCTGTCTGTATTCAAATCCGCAGGTCTAAACAGGATCAATTGGGCCGGGGTGCCACCATCCAGTTACAGGCCACTTCCAGCCACGGCCCTTGCCCAGTTAGGACCTTATGGAGATTCTTGGCCTCGCACCTGGCTGAGGCTGGGTATCTTTTGGTCCACCTTGACAGTTCCCTGCTTTCCAAGTTCCAGCTTATTGTGGTCCTCAGGAAGGCACTCAGTCATCTACGTCTCCCGGACTCAGAGTATGGTAGCCAATCTTTTCACATGGGGGCAGCCACAGTGGCGGCCATGAGTGGCCTAACTGCTGAATCCATTAAGAGGATTGGAAGATGTAAATCCAGGGCATTCATGGGTTACAGGGATTTACTGGATTTACAGGGCGTAACTATGTTTCTTTTTCAGGTGGCAGCTTGCATAAGAGCAGTGCTACAGTAGGCGAGGGGTCGAGCCAGGGGGGCAGCAAGCTGTGCTCAGTTGTGTATAAAGCTAAGTCTGGGGCATCAAAGGGTAGAAGGAGAGGCAAGAGCAGGAGGAGTGATGGCTGGAAGCTACAGTAATTGTGGGGTGGTTGTGGTGGTGGCACTGCAAGTGGACAGCCATGTGCCCCCCCACTTTTTAGTGGGCAGGAGGCCTCCTGCACATCTGGCTGGACTGTATGTGAGGGTGTTTGGTTGCAGGGAGCATGCTTGCCCCTGTTGGTCATGGTTTTGTTTGGCTGCAGTTTCATAGGGTTGGTGGAAGGTGGGAGTGTTCCCCTGCCCACCTTTTTGGCAGTTGGCATGGGTCCTGGATCCAGGTCTGCTATTTCCCCAGGTCTTAGGATCCTGGGGATAGAGGTAGCTGCCAGGAGGGCAGGGCTGCCTGCAGGCACGTGCCAAGGTTGGGGGTCTGCATCCCTGCACTTCTGGTGGGGGGGTGTCAGGTGGCCCCACAGCTGACTCCTGTCAGTTCTGGTTCCAGGTTTTTATTGGCTCATAGGGCAACAGGCAGGTTGGCCGATGCCAGGATCCAGACCCTGTATGCCGCAGCCAATAAAGCTGTGGCCTTTTCCTTCCCAAGTTGGTGTATGTATGGTTGTTTCCTCCACGCCTCTCAGCCCTGACAATGCAAGCAGCGCTACCCAACTTATCGGGTGGCTGATTTGTGGGTTGGGCCTCCTCTGGATTCTCCGCTGGGTTTGCGGCGTTCCTCCGTCTCCTCATGGTCTGTTGCACCAATGGATCCCCAGCTATGTGTGCAGCTCTGCTGGGGCTTCTGCTTTCCCTGCAGCCCCTTTGGGGCTGGGGAAAGCACCCAGCCAATCTGGCTGCTCTCCTGGGACGGGGTGAAGACTGCAGTCTTCCCTCTGGTGTGGGCACTAGGTTCTTTGTGCCTCCCCTTGGTCAGGGTTCAGTTCTTCGTGCCTCCCCCATCTCTCCCACCCTCTAGTTTTAGATAGTATCCTGCATTCTGCCATATGTTGTAATTTCCCTTTTGTCACAACTTGTAAAGCAGTTGGCATGGGTCCTGGATCTGGGTCTGCTATTTCCCCAGGTCTCGGGATCCTGGGAATGGAGGTAGCTGTCAGGAGGGCAGGGCTGTTTGCAGGCACGTGCTGCGGTTAGGGGTCCGCATCCCTGTACTCCTTGTGGGGGGATCAGGACATCCTGCACCTGACTCCTGTTGGTTCTGGTTCTGGTTCTGGGTTTTTATTGGCTCATTGGGCAACAGGCAGGTTGGCTGATGCGAGGATCTAGACCCAAGTGCAAGCCAACCCTGTATGCTGTATGCTGTAGCCAATAAAGTTGTGGCCTTTTCCTTCCCAAGTTGATGTATGCGTGGTTGTTTCTGCCATGTCTCTCAGCCTTGACAATGCAACTAGGATAAGGAGCAATGGATTCAAACTACAGGAAAAAAAGATTCCATCTGAACCTCAGGAACTTCCTGACGGTCAGATCTGTCTGGCAGTGGAATATGCTGCCTTGCAGTGTGGTGCAGTCTCCTTCTTTGGAGGTTTTTAAACAGAGGTTGGATGTCCATCTGTGGGAAGTACTTTGATGTGTGTTCCTGCATGGCAGGGGGTTGGACTGGATGACTCCCGTGGTCTCTTCCAATTCTATTATTTTATGATTCTATGAAAGAACGGGTGAAAATTTGAAAATGGTTATATTACAACTATTTTTTTTATATAGAGCAAGATAGTTGGGAGCTCAAGTCAAGAGATGCTTTCTAACGTGGAGACACTACAGACTATAAAAGAGCATTTGAGAGATTCGTTAGCCTCAATAGGTCTGAGCGAGGCATATCTTCATGTGTCAATGATAGGCTCAGACAGGAGGTATTTAAGATTCCAATACATGAACAGGCATTAGCAGTTCAAGGCTCTACCATTCGGGTTGGCATCAGCTCCAACGGTATTTACAAAAGTACCCTTGGTGGCTTTTCTAAGACAACAAGGAATACACCGTTTTCCCCATATATAGACATTTTAGTGAGAGCAAGTTCTCAAGAAGAATTGTTTCAGCATGTAAAGAAAGCCATTCAAACAGTGGAGCAATTGGGATTTCTAGTCAATCAAGAGAAAAGTCATCTAAAGCCAACACAAGTGATTACTCATTTGGGTGCACAGATAAACACTGAGACTGGTTGTCTATATCTCTTGGAAGAGAGGAAACAGAAAGTAAAGGAGTGTGTACAGACGTTGATAGTAATGAAATCAGCCGATTTAATGTTCCTAGCTTGAGTGATGGGGATGTTACTATCCACAGTTCAGTTGGTTTCCTGGGGGAAATTTCACTCCAAGACTTTACAGAGACTTTTGATCTGGTAACCTTGCCTCTTGTTCTGAGAAAGGAATTGAACTGGTGGAAGATAACGTGGGTATAAATCTTAATTGGTTTACTTATTTACAACTTAAAGAGAGATTCCAATAAGATAAGATAAAGACACAGGAGAAAATGATTTTTTACTTACAATTGAGCAAGGATGATGATCATGAAATCAAAAAAGTGTATAAGTATCTTTTGAAGTCAGAGATAGAAAATGAGCCTGTAAAAGAGTTTATAATAAGGTAGGCCCAACATTTTGGGCATAAAAAATACAAATGGAGGCCTTGCAGAAAAAATGTATACGAAGATATAAAATTTATTTTGTGCATCAATTTAAAAGAAAATATTTGTAGTTAAATACCATCTATACATAATCTTGTACATATTTTCTTTTAAATTGATTCATAAAATAAATTTTATATCTTTAGTCCACATCTTTCTCAAGCTTCTATTTGTACATTGTGCCCAAATTTTGGCCCCACCTTATCAAAAAAGTCTAAGAATATCTCCAATCAATGTTGGGGCTGTTAGGATAAGGAAGGATCCTTTTTTCTTATGTGGTAGACGTGCAAAAAGGTGAAAAGTTACTGGTTTAAGATTTATATGTTAATTCAAAAAAATTTAAAGATAGATTTGCAATATCACCAGAAATGTTCTTGTTGGGAATTACTGATAAAGAATTTGATAGCTAACATGGGGTACTTCTTCAATATATGAGAATAGATGCGAGAATGTTGTTCACCCGAACTTGGTCTGAAGATGGAAAAGCAGATTTTTTTAAAGTTTTGGGTTCTATTCAAGTTACCAGCTTGATGTGGATTTTAAAAGATAAATTCTAGTAAGCTGAATTTATTCAGATCTGCAATGGTAGAACAAGACACTTTCCATTAATTGGTTTTTCATTTTCATTGCAGTTGCGGGGGTCAGAATTTGTTTGTGTTTTAGTTAGTCAACATGGTTAGGTTGTGTTTCTGGTAATAGCTTACTGTTTAATATAGCATCTTGGTTTTAGTTTAGTTTAATTTATATTAACTTCGTTTTAGCTTCAGCTTCAGTTACACACGTATATTATCTATGTATAAAATTTTCCTTTTTTTTCTTTTTTTCTCTTGTTGTGAATTAGTTTGTATTAAAATCAATAAATATGATTTTTTTAAAAAATTACTTGCTAGCCACTGCCTGTTGTGAAAAAAGGCCTCCCCTCAGCCTAAAATTGTTTAGTGGGGCCAAAAAACATGGCAAAAATGCCCCCACACCTCCTAGAGCAGTGGTTCTCAACCTGTGGGTCCCCAGATGTTCATGGACTTCAGCTCCCAGAAGCCCTGAGCATTGACCATAGTGGCTGGGGCTTCTGGGAGCTGAAGTCCATGAACATCTGGGGACCCACAGGTTGAGAACCACTGTCCTAGAGCATTCAGAGGTGAAAAGCTATCATTTTGGAAGGAAAAGGAGCAGCCAGAATACCGCTGTCCAAGGTGCCTCTGATAGCTGCCCATGTAGGACAAGGACACCATCTTGGTGTTTGCCTCTAGCAAGAAAGTATGTATATATTTATTTAGCCAGTCTTTTAATGATTAGTTTTTTTAAAGTTCATTCGCTAATTTGCTTTTATAAATCTTTTTGGTTGTGCTGTTTTTATTGTATTCATTATATCGTTCTTGGTTTTAAACCTTATTTTTATAATTTTGTGAGCCACCTTGTCGGAAATATTTTTTAAAAGGCAGGGTACAAAATAAAATAAACATCTCGTTATTAAGTACATTGTAAGCAAAGGTACAAGTAATCTGCAAAATATGTTTCTTGTAACACTGAAACAGCAGTCACATAGCCTATGATATTGTACAGAATAAAATAGGAAACTGCTAATAATAGACAGCCCTCCACATTTGCATGTTTGACTTTCATAGATTTGATCATTTGTGAGTTTCTTTGACTCCTGCCCCACATCTCAGGTGCATCTTTTCTGGGACAGCATTTCCTCTCAATGGCTTTAATCAGGTTGTGCAACCCTTTTAAAAACCCCTCTGGTCTTCCTCCTCTTCTTCCTCCACCAGCCATTGCCTGGACAGTTAAGAACGACTCACAGCCAAACTTTTCAAACCACAAACCCTCTCCCAATGCCCCTCCCCCAACACCCAAGGAAGGAGATGGGTGAGAGAGGAAGTATAGGCCACCATGCTGACATGCTCCTTTCCCTCCCCTTTCCCTGACCTGGTTTGGACCCTGGGTACCCATTCTCTTTACCATGCCCTGGCCCCCTTCCCACAAATACATGCACGCACTTTGATATTTGCATTTTTTCCACTTTTGCAAAGGTCCTGTGCCCTTGCAAATATGGAGGGCTAACTTTATCTTGAAGTCCATATTAACTATTATTGTTTGAATCATCCCCTCCCTCAATCCCATTATCTACTGGGGAGAGTTCAGCTTAGGGTAGCTAATTAATTGAAAATATGAAGTACTAGCGTATTTACCTGGTGTTGCCCAGGGTTTTTATTTTTCTCTTAAGAACTCACCAAACTGTCTTCTCTATTTCCTGTAACTTTGCTTCATATTCTCCAATCCAATATTTATTCGGAGTTGTTAACATTCAGAGGTTGGGTTCCTGTGGGAATACACTGTTCTCCCCCTTGCCGCTACACCTTGCCACCATAGCAACCAGCCTATTCCAGTACCTGTAACTTATCCTCATATTTCCCAATCCAATCTGTATTCATAGTTGTTAACATACAGAGAGTGGGTTCCTGCGGGAATACACTGTCCTTCTTGCTGCCAGGCATCGTCTCCCATCGCAACTGGCCTATACCAGTGCCTGTAACTTTTCCCCATAGTCACCAATCCAAGCAGTGTTCTCTGGTGACATTGATGTACTGGCTTTTGATTTTTTTTGCTTTCTGTGGAATTTGTGCAATGGCTTTATGCTTTTCTGGAAGCATTTTTTGTTTTGAAACTCAATGTTAAGATTATTCACATATGGAACCCATACAATCTACTGTTAAGGCGTGAAGACCTTGTAACTATATTGTGCATGCCGCTTTAATTTTTCTCACATATGCCTCCCAAAAGTTTTCTGGTATCATTACTGATGGTAGGCCTCATCTCCATAGCAACCAGCTTGAGGCCCAAGAACTTTCTGGCTGGGAATTCTAAAGGCTCCTCCCTAAACTGCCAACCCCAGGATTCCACAGAATCTTCACAGCCAGTCAATCATATGAGGTCTTCTTGCCTCACACAGCCAGATGCAGACAAACACACAGATAAACATTGGCTTTTATATAGCAGATGTGCTTTCAAGTCACCTGTAAACTTATGGTAACCCCCAGAATTTCATAAGAGTTTCTTAGGCAAGGAATACCCCCAGGTGGCTTGCCATTTCTTTCCTCTGAATATAGCTAGCTGGTATTCCAATGCTGTATCCCATCTAAGTACCAAACTTACCAAAAAAGGAAAGCAAAAGAAGACATATGACTGCATATAATTTGCATGTGCTAATTTATAGCCAGTGTGGTATAGTGGTTTGAGTGTTGAATTAGGACTCATGGAGACCAGGGTTCAAATCCCCACTTAGCCATGGAAATCCACCTTGAGAAAATGACACTCTCTCAGCCTCAGAGGAAGGAAAGTTGAGACACGGGGAAGGCTAGCAGAAGTGGAAAGGGAGAATGCCCGGCTTCGTACCAAGATCGAGACCTTGCGAGCGGACAAGGTAACTTTTGCGTCCGTTGCGCAGGCCTCAGCCCAGAAGTTGAGCAATGTCACCCTAGTCGCCCAGACTTGGGAAGAGAAAGCCCATGCCTTAGAGGCTGAGCTTGATCATGCCTGAGCTGCGGCCAAGTTTATGGTTGGTCAGGTGAAGGAACAGCAAAAGGCTGTTAGTCATGCAGCCTGCCATAAGCAAATTGCTGCACTGGAAAGTCAGCTCCAGACACGTAGGGCCCTAATTTCGGCGGTGTGTCCGGAGCTGCTCCCGAGTTTTGCCCAAGACTTGTCCGAGGACACGTTGCCAGCAGACGCTCTGGCTTCTTCTCCTCACAATCCGGACTGGGATGCCCCTAAGGTGCCAATCCACCCGTTCGAGATGCAGTCATGATACGCAGGACCGTCCCCACTACGGAGGGTAGTGTAGAAACCCAGGAGACACAGGTCACCGAGACTAGAGTCCCCTGGCATGCAACTGAGGCGAAGGCAATCGCAGACCAGCTGGGCCCTTTGAACCGGTCCACCGGCATCATGTGCCTAAACACGGTGACACACTTTCACCCAACAGCCAATGGCCAGGACCTGACCCAATTGGCCCGCCTTTGCATGTCCCCTTCGCAGCTCCCTACCCTTGAATCGGTCGTGGCGGCTCGAGGCCTGGTTAGGCTCGAGGCACACGACTGGATGCAAGAGGTAGTGAGGATTCTTTGGCCTGGACAGAGTGCGAGTGTGCTCTATGTCATGGAGCAGCAGGGTCCTCGTGAGAATCCTGAGGCTTACATGGCATGGAAGCAGTTACTCGCCATTCTGGCCGAAAAGGTACCCCTGATGGCTCACGGGTACAATTTTGATCACGTTGAGTTCAAGACTCTGCTGTACGGAGGCTTGAACCGCGAGACAAGATTGGCCCTGGGCTTGGTGGACCTGGCCACGACATCTTGGGAAGAGTTTGGGAACAACCTCCGCAGGGTCGCCGACCAGCTGCAAGAGGCTGGCTCCCTCCATTCTCCCCCAAAGGCCCATAGGAAGGAATTCAGGAATTGGGAACCCGTATCGGATGTGACATACTCCAATTATGGACCCCATTCCCAGCATAGAAAGTCCACGCTGAATTCCGTTCCATGAGGGAATTGGAACTTGCATCCCGCTCCCCAACAGGACAGGCAGTGGCAGGGAAGGGACTCCCGTAGTCAGCCCACTGCCCTTAAGCAACCCTCTGAGTCTGGTTCTCCCAGGGAAACGTCTGGCGGGTACGAGCCCCCGACCCAGCCATCTCCCTCAGACAGAGCTAGGATTTGGGGAATGCTACGTACAGCTGGGGTAGACAGGACCCCATTGGATGGGAAGCCCACTTCGGAGCTTCTGGAAACTCTGGAGAAGCATTTGTTTGTGAGGGACCACCAGCCAGTCCAGGCCGTGACGAATGGCCCGCCTCCGGCTGGCGGTCACTCCGCGTTGGATTTGGACTAGGGGTGTCCTCGGTCCCAGGATCTCTCCGAGCGAGTTGCGGCTCGGTTGAAGCCCAACAGATGGGGTAGATCCACGGTGAAGGCAGGCACTGGGACCTATAGGGACAAGACTCTTGTCACCCTTCCTGCAGATTCCGAAGTGGCGCCAAAGGTGCTGCTCCCGAACCAGCCAAGACAGGGTGAGCACCCCCCCAACGCTATCCGTTTGCCCGGATATGGCGGGGGGGACCTCAACCTAAGCCTTCCCAGAAACATAGACGCCAGGGCGCACTAGAACTAGGCAGATTGCCCCTCCTGCTGACTTAGCCCCGAGTGTGAATCCTGCCATCTTGGAGGTCACGGTGCTTTCACAGCACCAAGAAGGATTGCACCAGGCTGAGGTTCAGGAGGAAGCCTCTTTGGAATCAGAGAAGACACAGGACAGTTCCAGCCAGTGTGAGTGCCAGGAAAGGGAGAGCACACTGCCAGCAGAAGCCAGCCCAACACTTCCAAAGCTCTCCATTGTCCCTGCTCTGAGCCCCCAGTTAGAAACCAGCAGTTTCCTCCAGGATTTTCTTGAGGCCATGGCCAAGACAGTCCTTCCTCTCCATGCCATCCTTCCAGGGAATTTCAAAAGGGATCAGGGATTTAAGCAGCGAGAGGTTCCTGCTCAGCCAGAGCCCAGGTTAGCAACGGCACTCGCCCTGGCACCCCCCAACTTGACTCCAGTTACTCCCCTTTGCTGTAGTCTAGCCTGAGAGGCTTCAAAAATAGAAAAGTCTAAATGCCACATGGAGGCAGACCTGGCTACTGCCTCCCCCTCCGTAAAGTTGTTCTGGTGCCCGCTGGCTTTTACAGTCAGGGGCACCCAATTCCCTTTTACACTAGTGATTGCAACCCTGGTGGTTTTGAGAAGGGCCAAGACAGTTCTTGGTTCTGTCTCGATCACCATCCTGCCAACACATGCGATGCTTCAGGAGGCACTTGGATTAGCTGCCAGCCTCCACCCTAAATTGAAGGAATGGAAGGGTCAGCCGGTTGATCCTGCATCAACAGTCACCCCCGAGCAAGAAGATCTCGGTGCCCAACGACCCAATGTGAGCCTTCTAATTTTCCAAACCTCCTTGAATTGCAAGGAAGCACCAGCCATTAATTTATCTGAGGCATTTGTCTCCATTTACGAGGCATTCGACAATGGTTGAACGGCCCTTGGTTTGCGGAGCGGAGGTGGAGTGGCGACCCCTCCAAGCTACCGGTCTCTGTAGATAGTTCCACCTTGTATATAGTTTGGTTTGCTTGATGTTGTTTAACTTGCTTTTTCCTTTGTCAGCTATTTCTTTCTTTTTCACTAGTTTGGGTGGGAGACTAAGCAGAGTCTCCCGGTTTTGACGTAGGTCGGGCCTACAGAGTCAGCCCTGAGTAGGGGTATGAGTCCGGCCGAGATGCCTGCCATCCCTGACATTGAGGGATGGTCTTGTGCAATGGCGTCCCTGGAAAGTACAGGCGTAGAGACGAGGGTTTAACGACCCTCTCAGTAGAACCAGGTCTGACTCTGGAGTACCAGTCTACAGCCCAGAATGGTTTCCGCCGTGGAGAGACCTCTCTCCCCTTTCTTTTTGCGT
This sequence comes from Iguana delicatissima, assembly GCA_948472985.1. Classification (NCBI taxonomy): domain Eukaryota; kingdom Metazoa; phylum Chordata; class Lepidosauria; order Squamata; family Iguanidae; genus Iguana; species Iguana delicatissima. The sequence continues at coordinate 105,351 of CAOKZL010003144.1, forward strand.
GCTTGGACTGTTAGGGTGTGAACAGTCTTGGCCGCTCCCTAGTTTGCAATGCAATTCAGCCGTATATTTCAGAAGCGTATGTCTACTCTCCAACGCCCCATAAGGGCCGGAGAGCCACATAATTGGCAAGATGCTTGGCCCCGGTGCATTGTTTCCAATTTGCATATGTTAACAGAACATTTGCATATGTAAGCCCATCCATCCTGGACAATCTCCGGTAGCGTCAATGTCTGCTCTGGCAACGAGCAAGCATAGCCTGTGCTTGTCTTGGATTGGTTTTGGTTTCATTGTCTGTCTTTCAACCAGCTTGGGAACCCTTGCCGCCAGGCGAAGGCCAGAGTATAACCTAGTTCAGCTTAAGACCAGAGCCACCCTAGTCACACTGAGCTAATGGGTACCATTGCCATTGCAAACGGAGCTTCAGCGCAAGCCTGGATTGCATTCCAAATTTGGTCACAGGTTCATTGGTGAAATATTGGAGGAAGCACAGTAGGCCCGAGCTACCTCAGAAGGTATCCCCGCATGGAGGCCCCCTCTACCGAGGTGTGGTCAGACCATCTTCCACCTTAATGTGACCAAGGTCTGGGACAGTCACCTCTGTCTCCTCCATGTTAGTACCTTTACCTGGCATTTCGTTAAAACCCATTGAGGTTCCCATCATACCTGGATTCCACAATTTGAACCCAACTCCCAACAGGCTCCATGCCATTAATTTGCACTGAATGTCCACATTTGCTATAACACGTGCCAGTCTTTTCTCCTGCAAAGCAATAGGTCGACGGTTCCAGCTAGCCGAGACCATCCCCGGACGGTGTCTGCTGCCCCCGAGGCACCGTGGGGTGTGTGTGAGTCCAGCCACACCACGGTTCCAGTCGAGGAGCCAAGCCCGTGATGACCACTTGTTCCTGTTCCTGCAGTTGGGACCCCTGCCAGCCGCTCCCCAACGAACTCCACAGATTACAACTGCCCGCATTCCGGATCGTAAAGCCTGTTTCCAGCTTGGACTATTCCTGTTGCCTATTTTGCAAACCTGCTCCTGCAGAGAGCTAGCGCGCCTGGGCTAGCTGGATCACGAACTTGGACATTTTGCTGATGTTTCAACTTCATCCAGACTCCTTGCCACGGATCTAGCCCCGTTGGAGCCACCAATATGCTTGTATTCTCCAGACCCCGAACTTTTCTGTTTCCGGGGGGTGGGGTGCAGAGACTCTTGCCTGCTCCTCACCACCCCCGGACTACGAACTCTCATCTCTACAGTTACATTGCCCACATCGCCACTGGACTATTTACTCTGCCCGCATACAACTTACCGTTGGATTTGCCTGCATACTTTTCAATTGCTCATTGCATTACCATTTTCCTTGATTGCTGATGAAGCTGTTTGTTTTTAATTGCATTATGATGTATTGCCTTTAACTGTTGTTATTTGATATATACTTTTAGTAATGGGTAATGTTATGCTCTATGTTTCTCTCTCTCTTTCCTTTTTATGTATTTTTAGTGTGACTTTACAGGATTTGTAGACATGTGGTAAAAATATAGACTAAATGTGGTAGGATTTGAACCCAGAACTCATGGATTTGCTAAACTTGGGCAGTTTAATAAATCTAACCATTGAAATTCCTAAGTTGAAAATTAATCCAAGTATAAGAAATGCTCCACTATGTTTGTACTGATTTCAACTGATCATTGTTATTTTTCTGGATTGTTTGCATGAGTTTTGTGATTTTCATCTGTCTACAGCTATCATTATTAAAGAAGACATCATACCATAGAATAGAAAATTATGTTAGATAGATCAAAGAAGATTTTGTATGCTCCAGTTGTTGGAAAATACTGTCATTTCACTCAGATACTGTTGTGGCCAAGAAGATTTTGTAATCAATTGTTGATTTCACTTACATTCTGCTGTATCAAAGAAAATTCTGTTGTACACATTTCTTATGCTCCAATTGTTGGAGGATACTGCTAATCAATTGTCAATTTCATTTATTTTTGCTGCTTAGTTTCATATATCCATTATATGTAATCCTATTCCATTTGTCACTTTAATCCTGCCAAGAGTTACCACGCCTTAGTTAGTTCATCCACGAACTGAACATTTTACCGCTATTGCAGCACCATTTGGTTCCAACTACCCGCTGAATCTGAACTCTTTGCCATGGTTCTAATCTTTTTGGGTGTCACATATGCCCGCAATCATCAGACTTTGAACTCTCCTGTATCTGGGGTGTGTGTGTAGACGACTTTCCAACTTACACCTCACCTCTCCCCAGACCCCCAAACTCAGAGACCGCATTCTCATGGAACTGTTTTGCCTTTTGATCAATTTTAAAAGCCTGCATTTGGAACTACAGCATTTCATTGCTCCTCTGTTTGCAATTGTTGCATTGCCTATTCTTCATTGGGAAGATTCATCCACCATTCCTTACCAGTGCATTTGCTCAATATTGCCATTTTTGAAATTGCTTCATTTGTCATTTACTATTGTAAATAAACGTTTTGCTAATAGTTAGGTATAAGATATTGCTAGTTAAGGAATGCTTTTATTAGCTAGAAATGTTGCCAAATCCTTTCCCCAAAGAGCAATATGACCCCGGTATCAGTAGACCTCTAAAACTGATTTTAAATATTTAATTGGAAAATGTCCAATATTGTCCCAATATTGTACATTTTCAGGTGGGGAATTGTAACTGTGATTTAGGCATAAGCTTTGATAGCACAAGATATCCCTTTGTGATATCAAATAATTTGACCTTTCCATGGCACCCTTGCTAATATGTTTGCCAGAATCCTGAGGAAACACAGACACAAGGAGCAGCCGTTTAATGATGGGAATTCCAATTTCCCCTCTCTCAGGCGGGCATTTCAAAGCCTTGGGTGCGGCTCCGGATCTGGATGGTGTATTTCTTTCATCTCACAAGATACCTGATTCGCGCCCATAAATAACAACACCCTAAAAAGTGTCCATCGATTGACACTTGGGCTGCATGATTGATATGTTTTGATCCACTTCTAAGCCTTTTGGTGCATTTCAAAGTTAACTTTGTTCTCAAAGTTTATGACATGGATCACAGGCACAACTTTGTTATAAAAACCCCTGGTTTTTATAGTTCAGTGAGCCGCTTTTTGAGTTTTACCACGCCTTGCTGCCAGTTTTGCATAGCGAGCTCCCAAGGAATCCTACTAAGTCTCATCTTCTTCAGCTCTTCAGGACTACGTGATCAGGTCGTATTGCTTATTCCTAAATTCATTTCTATTTTCCTATTTCTTATTTAGTTAGTGGTGTGATTGTTGTCTTATTTGTTTATTTCTCAATAAAACATTAATTGGTTTACTCTGTAATTTGTTTGGCTCACTGGTCCGACGCTGTATACATAGGGCAAAAGGTCCTGCTAAAAGTTACCCTGCCTCTTGTAAAGCTAAAGCAGTGCTCTGAGCTGATTTTCCCCACAATTTTGACAGATTTTGGGAATCCCCTTAAGGGAGCCCCAAGCAAGCAGGGTAACACATTATTTATCCAATCCATCTCCTACATGCCTTCCCACCACACACACTTCTTATCCAACATTTAAACATGGCTTAAACAGATCCCATTGAGTTGTTTGGCTTCTAAATGCCGGATGAGGGGTGTGTGTGTGTGTGTCTGGGAAGGTGTATAAAGAGGGTAGGAGACAGATCTGTAGAAATGATTTAAGATGGAAGGAAAGTGAGGACGAGAAGGGGGTGGAGGATCCCCAGGTGGCTGCCTTCAAAATCCCATTGAGCTGTGTGGCTTCTAAATGCTGGATGAGAGGTGTCTGTGGTGAGAAGGTGTTCAAAGAGAGTTGGAAACAGACCTGTTGAAATGCCAGGAGGTGGTGGGAAAGCTAGGAAGGGAGGGGGTGGAAAATCCTACCCCCCCCCCACCATTTGCTTTAGTATTCCTGTGAGGCAGTTGGGTTTTGAAAATCTTATTTGCAGTTTTTCTACTTACCAGAGAGTCTTCATATCCCAACCCTACCAGATGTGGAGGGTGAACTGTACTTCAGCAATGGTTAAATACATTTGCCTCAGTGCACACCCAGCAGACCATACTCATTTCAGACGGCAGGGGTCTTGCAACCTGACAATCTCTCAAGATCCAGTCCAAATGTAGTTATAAAATTAAGTATGATACATGCAGAATCCATTAATACATTTATCTCAATTCATCTAATTGACCAAAGCTCATCCTAATAGTTGACTAAGGGACAAAGAACAGCTTAATGCATATTTAGTAGCATTATCTCTCATTTTATTATAATTAATTGCAGGAATGGGAGAGAAGAGAGCTTTATGGGGAATGCAACCTGAGAGGAGGGCAAAATTATCTCCCCTCAGCAAAGCTGTGACCAAAATAAAAATTACCCTGCATGTCCAGGGTCCTTGTGGGAAAAGTTCCCATTAGCACAAATAAGGAGTCTTCTATAGAAGAATTCTAGTTCATCATGGGATTTTATCTCCAGTTAGGCTGAAGAGGGAAGAGATGAGATTCTCATGAGGGAAGAGAAGAGATTCTCATGAATCCCTTCCCCATGCCTTGGATTCCCAGTTACCCCTCCAACTCCAAATACCCAGAGTTTTTGAAAAAAAAATAATACTACAGCTTCCAGAATCCCCAGCCAGCAGAGACACTATTGTGCATGCATATGGGGGGGGGTGCATGCACATGTGCATATCTGTGACTTTAACACAGAACACAAGTTGTACAAAATGCCCAAAAGAGGGAAGAGGAATCATTTTTTTAAACACCACAAACTTTTAAAACTCCCCATGTGGTCACAAGACCTGGTATTTGCATTCTTGATAAATTTTTATTAATAAAGAATCAGGTTTGCAAACAACTTGGAAAGAATTTGTAACTAGTTCTTTCCAAGGCCTGTTCTTATCCTGGAAGGTCAGAGATCAGAGTGGATGGGATCAGGTCTGTCCAAGTCTGTCACAACAGGTGGAATCAGCCTCTGCTGCATACTTTTAGCCTCCTCACACATCCTTTTAAGCAAAGCTTGAAAGGGTTACTTTTTTTTTTTTTACTATAATTCCATACTCTCCAACTGTCCTGATTTGACAGTCCCAATGAATCCTCTATTATCCCCCTTCTTCAGCTGCTTTTAAAATGTCCCAATTTCTCTCTCCTCCTGTCCACCATTCTCCTTCTCCCCAGTTTACTTACAATGCTGCAAACTGAGTTCAAAGTGCAAAAGTTATTTGCACTCAATTAACTTAGCAGGGGGAAGAGGAGTGGCAAATCTTGCACCTCCCAGGAAGCTCAGGCAAAAGCAAACTGCTGTAACCTCTCCTAGCTTGTTTGTTCTTCCTTAGTAATAACTTTTGTCATCTTGACTACGCTGTTGTTGCCTGGCCAGGTGTGTTGGTTTTCATCCGGGAAATGTTGGAGAGTATGCAGCTCCCAGAATCCCTTGACAAACCTTTCTCCAATTCATCGGTTTGTATCCGTTAGGCCTTGCCTGTTTTTTCACTGCTGCCAAAGACAATAAAAAAAATTGAAGAGATAACATGTTTTTGAAGATCTGACCTACGACCCCTAGCAACTTTACATTCCTGACATTCCCTAGCTCCAGCTGGAGAAGAACCTTCATTTAAAAAGTTGTATCAGTGTCAGAGACTCCAGCTGAGCCAGGCTTGAGGACATAAAATCCCTGATAGGATGTGATGCATGTTTTCTAGACTTGTATATGATTACTGAAGAAATTCAAGGCAGAAAGTGCAAAGGCAGGTTTAAAGTTAAACATTAAGAAAACAAAAAATAATAACCACAGATAATTTACATACCCTTAAAGCAGACAATGAAGACACTGAAATAGTTCAATGACGGTAGCCAAGAAATCAGATCACTAGGATTTGGAAGGAGAGCTATGAAGTGTAAAGATACATCATTGAATACTACTTTTTGGTTGGAAGTTGAGGGAATTCCATTTATTTCTGTATTTTTGTATTATTGGTCATTTGTTATTTTATGTTGGCTGTCTGTATTATGCTAGCTATTAATTGCCAACATAATTGCTAACATATTTCTATATTCATCATATTTTCAATTTCTAGGTATGGTTCTGAAAGTTGGACAGTGAAGAAAGCCGATAGGAAGAAAATCAACTCCTTTGAAATGTGGTGCTGGAGAAGAGTTCTATGATACCCTGGACTGCTAAAAGGACAAATGAATGGGTCTTAGAGCAAATCAAGCTTGAACTCTCCCTAGAAGCCAAGATGACTAAACTGGCCATATCACAAGAAGACACAACTCACTAGAAAAGGCAATAATGCTCAGTAGGGTAGAAGGCAGTAGGAAAGAGGAAGACTGCATTACAGATGGACAAATTCAATTAAGGAAGCCACATCCCTGAATCTGCAAGATCTGAACAGGGTGGTAGAGGACAGGGTGACTCAAAGGTCTCTCATCCATAGGGTCACCATAAGTCAAAGTCAACTTGACAGCAGTTAATAACAACGATATGCATATTCCTGGGCTCACAATCTTCCCTTACCAGGGCTAATTGGATGCTAGGTTGATGAATGGGGGAAAGGAAACCGGAGGATCTGGAAAAAAAAAAGAGCAAAGTTGCTTCCATCTAAGGCTGCTACTCACATTATGTCACCTAAAGTAATGGAGCTATATACACCTGCAATTATATATACATAACCTCCAATATTTCACAGCTGAAAACCATGACAGATGTGGCCAACCAACATCAGAGTGGAATTGTTACCACCATGAACTGGCCTGGCCTTTGGTAAACTTTAGATATCATTTTGATATCACAATTCGGCCCTGTTCTGCCACCCTCGGCCACGTGTTTATAAGGCCTCCGAACAAGCACAAAGCTAGCCATGGCTATTATATGCTGACTCATACTTGTTTACACCAAGGCAAGCCAGAAACTGCCAGATCTGCTTTAGGAGACCTCCCAAAACAAACACCTTAATTAAGGTATGCACGCTCACACAAAGAGACCTCTGCCCCAAGCGGGCACCCTGGCGAGTTAGACGCTCAACTGCCAAGCTAGCCGCATCTGCATACCGGCTATACTATTGTCAATTCGGACTGTAACTCAATCATGTAAATTCCAACCTTTCAGAGACATTGTCTCTCGCCCAAACTTCATTGTTTTCGCCCAAGACTAGAGTAGCCCACGGTTATACTTTCCCTAATAAAACCCCCCAGTTCCGAGATATCCTCGGACTGCTCAGACCGCCTTGGAGTGCCATCCCGCCTTGCTTATGCTTCGTTCCGTGAGCTCCCCTCGGCCGCAACGCCGAGTTTCTTCTCTTCAATTGGACTTCTCCAGGACTACGAGAAAGGTGTCGTATCACTCATTTTCCCCCAAACTCTCATTTCCTATTTCTTGTTAGCTGTGTGGTTGTGTTTTCTTAATAATTTGTCTGCTTGTTAATAAATATTATTGTTGCTATTTTAAACTGTCTGACTGCTCACTGACCTGAACCTGTATACATAAGGTAAAAGATTCCCGTTAAGTTACCCTGCCTCTCACTAGCTTAAGAGAGTGCTCCAGCTAATTTCCCCATCTTTGCTTGGTTTGTTTGGTTATGTGGGCACTCCCCAGGACCCCCAATTCACAGGGTAACAGAATCAAGGTGTCAAAAGTTCTTAATGAGGAAGAACACATAAGCTAGGAGAGGCCACAGCAGTTTGCTTTTGCCTGAGCCTACTGGGAGGGGCAAAATTCTGCCACTTTTTCCCCCTCCCTCCTATGACTTAATTGGATGCTAACTACTTTTGCATTTCGATCTCAGTTTGCAGCAATTGGAGTAAGCTGAGGACAAAGTAAGAGAATTATCTGACCGCTAGCGATGAGATTGTGTCTACCACGTCAAGCAGGGATGTAACTCCTCTAGTATTTAGTCTTCCCTTACAAGAAATACTTACTGTCGTTTTTTTCCTTGTAGTGTTAGAAATGAATATTTTTTTCTGCAACATTATTCCTTCATACAAACAACCTGAAGTGCTATGGAGGAATTATTCTGCAAAGAAGTACATGTGGATATGTGTCTTGTTCCACGGATTAATTCCATCACAACACTTTAGGACATTTGAATACTGGGATCAAACTGTGCAAAAAAAATGTTGGGAAACCTATCTTATAACCTGGAAACAAAAAACTGCAAATGTTCATTCTGTCCTGGCAATGGAACTAGTCCTTTTCCTCTTCCTCAGCCTCTTCTCTGAGCTTAACAGCAATTATCCCTCTGTGTTTGTGTGTGCCTTCAAGTTGCCTTTGACTTACAGTGATTCCCTGAATTTCATAGGATTTTCTTAGGTAAGGAAGACTCAGAGGTGGTTTTGCCAGTTCCTTCCTCTGAAATGTAGCCTACAGCACCTGGTGTTCATTGGCGGTCTCCCATCCAAGTACTAACCAGGGCTGACATTGCTTAGCAAAATATTTTATGCTAGCTTGGACTTGAATGAACCATTAAGGCTCATCTGGCTTCCAAAACAATAAGAACAACAAACCTGTTCCTGTGGAGAGGAAAGTTCTAGAGTTGCTTTATAACTATGGATCAGTAGAGCTCCTTGCTGATACAGTATATAAAAACTTTTCATGCTGGAATAGTTATGGGAGTACTGTCACGGTGAGAACTTGCATTTCAAAATTCAGCCCTACAATCTTGCAACTGGCCCAATTTGACAGGAATAGTCCTGATTAACCTGTCATCCTGCGTTTTCAGTTGCTTTTAAAATATCCCAGTTTCCCCTTTCTGCCACTTCACCACCTTTATCCACAGCTTACATTAATTACTGCCAACTGACTTCAAAGTGCAAAAGTAAATTGCATTCAATTAACTTAGTAGGAGGAAGAATTGTTCCGTTCCCTGCAGTGTCCCAATTTGCTGTGAAATGTTGGATAGTAGACTAGTACACCAGTATCTACCACATCTGCGACATCAGGCTAGCTTAGTGGGGGGTGAGGACCAGTAAGGTTGTGTGCCATACACAACTCTGTCCTCCAACAGAGGGAGACAACTGGGCAGTTTAGTTGGAAGAGCTAGGAGGATGCCATTGCTGCCTCACAGCAACTTCTGCCTCACTCAGCCAAATGGTAGGATAGTACCTCCATCACTAAGGTGGCAACCTGTGCTTCATCAAAATGGAAGAAACACACCATCAGAAAGAAAGGTGAAAAGTGGGCACAGATTTACATGAAATGTAAATGTGCTAATTCATAGGTATATGTATTAATTTACAAACAATAGTTATAGCATAGATAGGAATACAGTCCATCTTCTAAGAGTAAGGAAGGCTCTCAAGAGGTCACCTAAGGCCCTGCCTGCTCAGTCTGCTGTCCTGGTGCCCACTGTTGATGGACAACTTCACTGTTTTCTATTCTTACAGTTTCTCAATCTTTAAGTTGGGCTTGGACTGCACAGCCCTTCAAACAGATGTCTGTCTCCTGTAGGACACATGGCAAACCAAATTCAAGTTCTTCATTTCAGAAACAAAATTGGAAGACATTTGTACTCTAGCTGCCCTTTCTGAAGACTGGTTCATTTTACTTCATGACCACTGAGCAAAGGGGACAAAATGACAGCTTCTGTCACAAACCAGTTTGTTGCTGTGTGTCTTCAAGTCATTTCTGGCTTACAGCGACTTAAGGCAAACCTATCATGGGGTTTTCTTGGGAAGATTTGTTCAAAGAGGGTTTGCCTTTGCCTCCCTCTCATGCTGTGAGAGTGTGACTTGCCCAAGATCATTCAGGGGTTTCTGTGGCTGAGTGGGGCTTCAAATCCTTGTCTCTAGAGTTGCAGCCAAAGACTATCCAGCTATTTCTCTCATCTCTATCCAGGAAAGATCAGCAGAGCCCCAAGAGAGTGTAAGTGCCTGTCAGAAAGTAACTAGTGTTACCACCGTGAACTGGCCTGGCCTTTGTAACTTTAGATATCGTTTTGATATCATAATTCGGCCCTGCTCAGCCACCAGCCAAGTGTTTGTGAGGCCACCGAACAAGCACGAGGCTAGGCATGGCTATCATTTGCTGAGTCACATTTGTTTACACCAGTGGTTCTCAACCTGTGGGTCCCCAGATGTTTGTGGACTTCAGCTCCCAGAAGCCCCAGCCACTATGGTCAATGCTCAGGGCTTCTGGGAGCTGAAGTCCACAAACATCTGGGGACCCACAGGTTGAGAACCACTGGTTTACACCAAAGCAAGCCAGAAATTGCCAGATCTGCTTTAGGGGACCTCCTGAAACAAACACCTTCATTACAGATGCGTATTAAAACAAAGAGACTTCTGCCCCGAGAGGGCACCCTGGCGAGCTAAGTGCTTAACTGCCAAGCTAGCTCCATCTACATACTGGCCATACTATTGTTAATTCAGACCATAACTCAATCATGTAAATTCTGACCTTTTGGAGACATTGTCTCCAGCCCAAAACTCATTGTTTTCGCCCAAGACCAGACTAGCCCACGGTCATTCCTTCTCCTATAAAAATCTCCAGTTCTGAGAGCTCTTTGGATCTCTCGCTGGAACGCTCGGACTTCATTGAACTTCCATCCCGCCTTGCTGCTGCTGTTTCTGCGAGCTCCCCTCGGCCACCATGCCGGGTTTCCTTCTCTCCTGTCTTCAGGACGATGAGAAAGGTGGCGTATCACCCATTCCCCCAAACTCTCTTTTCCATTTCTTATTTAGTAGTGAGGCTGTGTTTTCTTAATACTTGTTTAATAAATATTGTTATTAGTTTAACTGTCTGTCTGCTCACTGACCCGACGCTGTATACATTGGGTAAAAGATCCCCGCTAAGTTACCCTGCCTCTCGCTAGCCAAGAGAGTGCTCCAGCTAATTTCCCCATCTTGTTGTATTTGTTTCGGTTATTTGGGCGTCCCTCCTGGGACCCCCAAGTCACAGGGTAACACTAGATTGTGTTGGTTTTGTCAAACTGGTCTTTCTCCACTCCCCTTCTGCAGTGTACATTGCATTTTAGAGCTAAACTGCAAAACACAGCTGACAAAATGGGTTATTGTTCACTGGGGCTTATGCTTCAATAATTTTGTTAGCTGAAGTTACCCAGGGCTCTCTGATGTATTTATTACTGGATAGACTGCAGTCCTATTCGGGCATTTGGAATGTCATTAAATTAAACATGTTAGAAGGGAAGAGGGAAATGCCATTTCTACAAAATTTTCTACAAAAAATGCCATTTATAGATGAATCTTTCCAAAATTGTGTAGTATATGTTTAAGTGCATTAAAAAAGATGTAAGCAATGTTTTCCAAACCACAGTACTTGGTGCATGCTTTTTAATAAAAAACTCCATCACTGCTGAATGCAGCTTCTGTGTTTGATGGGACATACAGGAGATGCTTGTACACATTTCATATCTGTGTGTGTTTCATGTAAACAAGCTACAACTCAGCCTGCTTGAGGAAAAAAAGTTATTATTTGGCTCTGGTTTAGTATAATTAGCAAGTATCATACAGAGAGGAGTTGCTGGCAGTGGAATATACAGGTAGCTTTACGTATCAATTAAAATGTTACATCATGACTAGCCAGTCACAATTAGGGGGAAAAAGGACACAGCAGACAGCAAATACTGAATGACATCAGTAGCAAATAACCAGAGTTCCAAGTTAGAAGATATGTTTATCATGGAATTCTACACTTCACTCAGGTACTGAAAATTGCATGTAGATCTGTCAAATTAGCTGGTGGCCCTTGTGCTGTGTACTTAGCTAGTTTCAAAATGGGTTTGAGAACTCAGTGAGGCAACAAAATAACAGTAATTGCAGCGGGAAAATGGTGATATCAGTTCAAGAAGAAGAAAGAGGAGAGGAAGCTCCTGTCCTCACAGGCCAAAGCACAGTTGCTCCAACTATCAATTGGAGTGAGGTGGCTGCTTCACAGAGAGCCAGTACAGGGTAGTGGTTTGAGCATTGGACTATGACTCTGGAGACAAGGGTGTGATTCCCTGCTTGGCCACGGAAACTCACTGGGTGACCTTGGGCATGTCACACATTCTCCACCCTAGAAAATACCATATAGGTTCACCTTAGGATTGCCATAAATTGGAGACAACTTGAAGGCACACAAACAACAAGCTGCTTCCAAGAGTAGATGTTGGCAGATGGAGAGTGGTGGCAATGTGTTAGAAGTAGAGATGTGTATAGGGAAAGTGTTGTGTAGGAGATCCAGAACTGGAACAGAATATGTAAAATCTAATTTCTAGTTTCTATTCAGCCATTAAACTCACTGAATGACCTTGGGCCAGCCTGGCCTACCTTGCAGGGTTGTTTTGGGGATAAAGTAGGGAAAAGGAAAACCATGTATCCCATTTCGTGTTCCTTGGAAGAAAATTAGGGTATAAATACAAATAATAGGCAGTGTAGTCATACTTAATGAATTGAGACCCCCAGGCCATATCTAAAAAAACTGTCAAAAACTCTACCTCAGTAACTTTTCCAACAATCCACAAAAGACCAATACCTTTTCTGGCCAATCAAAATGCACAAAATACATCATGCAAGCTTTTAAAGCTTCACTGGCTGCTTCATCAGACACAATATGTTTTTAAAAGCATTGTGGTTGCTGTTGTTGTTGTTGTGTGCCTTCAAGTTATTTCTGATGTATGGAGACACTAAGGAAATCTATTATGGAGTTTTCTGGCGCTGAGAGTATGTGACATGCCCAAGGTCACCCAATGGATTTCAATGACAGAGTGAGGAATCAAGTACTCATCTCCAGGGTTGTAGTCCAACACTCAAACCACTACACCACACTGAGTCTTTTTAAAAAGCATATAGGAAAACAAAGGGGACAATGCTAGAGTCATAGGCCTGCATTTTGTATCAGATGTTGTTTCTGTTCAAGTTCAACTATTCTGGAGGGATTTCAATGCAGGCAAAAGCCACTCATGTTCTAGTCCACATGGGGACCAAGGACCAAGGGCAATAAAAGATAGTCAATAAAATTTCACCTCCATTAGCAACAGAAAAGTAACTTCTCTTGAGATCTAGATTGTCTTCCAACAACATTGCAAGTAGGTTGGCCATGTGTCCTTTTTTTACAGGGGACAGTCCTTTCTTTGAAAGGATGTCAAAGCATGGTCCTCTGTTGGAAGGTGTACATCCTATATTTAAAATGTCCCAAACTCACTGAAAAACAAAGAGCTTTAAGGAGCCAGAATAGCAGTGGTCTTCAAGTTGTCCATCAACATCAACTGACTAAGTAGCAAGCTAAGGCAGCACTTTGGCCAAGGTCACAATCTCTCCAAATATGCTGAGCTGCTTTTCCCTGCTATGTAAATCATGGAACTCCTTTCCAAACATATACCTGCAAATTCTCTGGAAATGTGTTTGGCCCACCATCAATTAATTATTGTGACTGTGCTTTTTTTGTTTAGGGTATTTTTGCAAGACCTTAAATACTTGGACAGAAAAAACATAATCTAAGTGTCTAAGAAAGAAAGTACAGATTGCCAGCTGTGTCTGGGATAGATAAAGACAGAGTGATTCAGGTTGGAACCCTGTTGTTGAGTTCTGACTAGAGTAGACCTCCGTGAATCAGTTGTTGAATGGTGAGTCCATTTGTTACCACCGTGAACTGGCCTGGCCTTTGGTAAACTTTAGATATCATTTTTGATATCACAATTTGAACCTGTTCTGCCACCCTCAGCCACGTGTTTGTAAAGGCCTCCATACAAGCACTGAGCTAGGCATGGCTATTAAATACTGACTCATACTTGTTTACACCAAGGCAAGCCAGAAACTGCCAGATTTGCTTTAGGAGACCTCCCGAAACAAACACCTTCATTACAGATGCACGTCAAAACAAAGAGACCCCTGCCCCGAGTGGGCACCCTGGCAAGCTGAATGCTCAACTGCCAAGTTAGCCGCATCTGCATACCGGCCATCCTATTGTCAATTCGGACCTTAACTTAATCATGTAAATTCTGACCTCTCCGAGACATTGTCTCCAGCCCAAAACTCATTGTTTTCGCCCAAGACCAGACTAGCCCACGGTCATTCTTTCCCTGATAAAAACCCCAAGTTCCGAAAGCTTCCTCGGATTGCTCCAGACTTCCATCCAGCCTTGCTGCCGCTCTGTCCAGCGAATTCCCCTCGGCCGCCACGTCGAGCTTCTTCTCTCCAATTGGACCTCTTCAGGACTACGAGAAAGGTGGCGTATCACCCATTTCCCCCAGAACTCTCATTTCCTATTTCTAGTTAGCTGTGTGGTTCTGTTTTCTTAATATTTGTCTGCTTGTTAATAAATATCATTGTTGCTATTTCAACTGTCTGACTGCTCACTGACCCGACGCTGTATACATAGGGTAAAAGATTCCAGCTAAGTTACCCTGCCTCTCGTCTAGCTTAAGAGAGTGCTCCAGCTAATTTCCCCATCTTTGCTTGGTTTGGTTTATTTGGGTGCCCCTCCCAGGACCCCCAAGTCACAGGGTAACACATTGGTGAAATCTACCCACCATTCAACAACCAATCAGTTGTTGAATGGCAGAGGCGTATCTAGCATAAACAGTGCCTGGGGCAAGAACAGAAATTGTGCCTCTAGTGTGGAGGGACAGCAGTTTAATCTCCGGAGCCACAAACTGAAGCCTCCTTGAGAAGGCTTCTCCAGCACCCTCACCACGACGGAGCTGTGAAAATGGTCAGCTCAAGAGAAAACCCTCACTTCACTGCATGCATCTGATGAAGTAGATTTAAGTCTACAAAAGCTTATACTATCAACTTCCTTCTCTCAGTCTCAAAGGTGCTACAAGATGCCTTTGCATACTGATTTAGTGAGGTGGATCAACCTAACACCAAGAAACATCAGGATTTCTAAATTTATCAATCCCCTTTTGCAAGAAAAACAGGTCCCTGTTGGAGGTTTTTAAGCAGGGTTGGAATGGCTGCCTATCAGATATGCTTTAATGGTAAACTTTCGGATTGACAAGGGGTTGGACCAAAAGACAGTCAGGTATTCCATCCAACTCTAGTAGTCTATAATTCCATGCCTAACTATTAAGATGGTCCTCCCAATTGGAAGAGCTGTTTGCCAATGGAATAGATTCCCTTGGAAACCTCCTTCTTTGGAGGTTTTTAAATAGAGGTTGAATGGCCATCTCTCAGAGATGATTTAGTAAATCTGAAAGACTGTAACTCCTTACATGAGGCTGCCTGAGTTTTGATCCTCAAGCTAGGGCCTTCTCTCACTCTCATCACATTCACAGGTGAAGACATGGGAGAAGACTTTCTTGGTGGTTACTCCCAGACAGTGAAATTCTCTGGCACAGGATACAAGGTTGACCCCCTCCCTTTTCGTCTTCCACCAGTAGGCAAACACTTTTCTATCTGCGCAGGTGTTTGGCAGCTAAATGGCTATGCAGAAAGATCTTTAATGATGTGTGTGTGTGTTCGCGCCCATTTCCGCCCTGCACTGTTATAGTGCTGTTATTCCACTTTCAACATCCTATGGAATCCTGGGGATTGCAGTTTAGAGAGAAGCCTTTAGAATTCTCAGCCAGAGAGCTCTTCAGCCTCAGTAAACTACAAACCCCAGAATTCCCCAGGATGTTGAAAGTGGAATAATAGCACTATAACACTGTAGTGCAGAAAAGGTCTGTGTGTGTGGACGCTGCAATTTTACTGTCCTTGTCATGTTTTAAAAATGATTTTATATTATTTTAAAGCAGTAGTGTTCTAATATGCTAGTTTATGTAATTGTAATCTGTTTTTTAAATAGATTTCAATTCATGTTGTTGTTGTGTGCCTTCAAATAACTTCTGATTTAATGGTGACACTAAGGCAAACCTATCATAGGGTTTTGTTGGCAAGATTTGTTCAGAGGGGATTTCCCATGGCCTTCCTCTGAGGTTGAGAGAATGTGACTTGCCCAAGATCACCCAGTGTGTTTTTATGTCTGAAAGAGGATTTGGACTCTGTTCGCCTAGGTCCTACTCGAACACTCAAATGCTATATAATGCTGTTTCCTTAATTATGGTGACCTTATCATAAGAGTTTTCTTGGGAAAGTATCGTCAGAGGAAGTTTGTCCTTACCTTTCTCTGCCACTGAGAAAATCATCTGGAATGAGTCTGGAATTTGCAAGATTTTAAGAGATTTCCCATTGCCTTCCTCTGTGCCTGAGAGAGTGACACTCTCCCAAGGTCACTCAGTGGCTTCCATGGCTGTGCAGGAAGTCAAATCCTGGCCTCATGGAATCCTAGTTCAACACTCTGGACACAATACTGGGCCAGCTCTCATTCATAATTCATAAATTCATAATTTGTGTACCTGTTGAATTAGTTGTGAGGCAACTTGGGCTTCATTTTGGAGAATGGTGGGATAGAAATGAATAAATAGAATGCGGCTTGATTTCTTCTTGGATATTGGACTAGATTTCTCTTGGTTCCCATTCCAACTCTTGTTGTAAGAACCCCCACACGGAGGTAGAAATACCTGGGACAGGGAGGGAGCATTGAGGGAGCTTTTGAGGACAATGCTTCCCACCCTTTTCCAGGCATTTTGGTTAGGTGCAAAATCTATTTACCTCTTCTTCCAAGAAACCGCTACATTCCCTCCTAGTGAAAGGGTTAAGTTGAAGAAGCTAATGCTAAGGTAGAAAAATATAGAAAAATAAGGTGAGCAGATGCGCCCTTTATCTTATCAAGAGGCTTAGGTATGTGCTTAGCAGTGCCGGGAACCTAGGGAGTTTTGATGTTGGAGAAATACTCCCTTGGTACCAAAATACATCATTTTTGAAAGATGTAACCCAGGTCTGCCTGACCTGTAAACACTTCATATATGGTCATATGTAATCATTTCCTGTAACCTGTTTACAAGAGGGTATAAAAAGAGAGCTAATACCTGGATCGGGGCTCTCAGGCTTTGGAAATCATTCCACTGAGATCCCTGCAGAAAAATAAACTTTTATTTTTGCTTTCTAATCTGGTGGTCTCAATTCTTGGCGAGCTACTTCAATTTGGGGGCTCGTCCGGGATATTGAGGGGCGTTTTGCCCACTTAGGCGGACGCCAGGGCGTCGGGGCCGTCGCCTCTTTCCGACGCGACCCAGGGCGCCCCTGACTTACTTTTGTCAGAAGGATTGACTCGGAGTGAGGCGGCGGCTCTGGCGGTGGTGATCCAGCCCAGGGACCCGAAGACGGAGCAGAAAGCAGAACCCTCCCACGACTGTTGGTGAGTGCCCTCCCTGCAACTTCAGGGAGAAGAGGGGCCTGATCAACCCCTTACGTCTTGCCTTAGTACCCCACTGTTGTGGGTGAAACCGCGAGGCTTTTTGGAGGTGGAAAAAGAGGTGGGAGGTAGTTTGTTGGCGTGAATGTGGTGTGAAAGGAGGGGCGCAAGGTGTCGCAGTTCCCATTGCATACCGTTGAGAGTCCGGGTGCGTGGGTCGGCACAGAGAGAGTGGTGTCTGTCCCCCTTCGTGTTGGCGCGTGAGACCCCTTACTCACGCGCCAAATCCCTTTCTCCTAGTGTGTCTTGTCCACGTTGGGAGGAAATGGGTGGGGGGCAAAGCCGGCAAACCCCTTTAGGTTGTATGTTAAAGAATTTCAAGAAAGGATTCAGTGGGGACTATGGGGACCCCCCGATGACGCCAGGGCGTTTACGGAATTTATGTGAAGTGGAGTGGCCTTCTTTCAAGGTGGGGTGGCCTCCGGAAGGGAGCTTAGAACCCGCTCGAATCAAGGCAGTGTATTCAGTAGTGGTGGGTGAGCCTGGCCATCCTGATCAGTATCCATACATAGATTCATGGGACACAGTGGTTACAGAGAACCCCTCTTGGTTGCAGAAGTGTCAGGAACAAATTTGTAAGGCTATGGTGCTGAGGCAGGACAGGGCCAGACGAAAGCTTGGAAAAGCCCAGATTTTGCCTGATTCAGCTCCAGAAGAGCCCACTGCCCCCCCTCCACCGTATGTGGTGATGCAGCCAGCCCCGCCACCACTGGCTTTGGAAGTACCACCGCCTGCTCCACTGCCACCAGTACCTCAGGCAGCCTCACAACAAGAGGGAGTGGCTGGGGGACTGGCGGATTTGGCCCCAGTTACCCATGAAGAGGAAATGACAGAGGAGTTGCCAGGTTCCAGTTTGGCTGTCCAGAATAAGATGACACTCAGACCCAAACCCGAACAGACTGGACCAAAAGAAAAATCCAAGAGTAAGCAGGTCAAGAGTAAACAGACAAAACAACCCCAGAAGGAAGTAGAAGAAGTAGATGATTCGGATGAGGAAAGTGGAGATGTGATTGCACCATTGCGACAAATCAGTCAATTGGTGCCAGATCCACCCAAGAGGGTGGTTATCGGCGAGTCCCGAGTTACCATATACTCCTTCACCACGTCTGACCTCCTTAATTGGAAGACCCATTATGCTACTTACACAGATAAGCCACAAGAAGTAATTGAACTTTGTT